>CAUYSK010040999.1:0-54996 GCA_963575035.1 Avahi laniger | reverse complement strand
GTGCTGGGAAAACTGGATAGTCACATGTAGAAGACTGAAGCAGGATACACTCCTTTCACCTCTCACAAAAATCAACTCACGCTGGGTAACAGATTTAAACATAAGGAGTGAAACTATTAGAATCCTAAAGGAAGATGTTAGAAATACTCTTCTAGACATTGGCCTAGGCAAAGAATTTATGAAGAAGACCCCAAAGGCAATTGCAGCAACAACCAAAATAAATAAATGGACCTGATCAAATTAAAAAGCTTCTGCACAGCCAAAGAAACTGTCACAAGAGCAAACAGACAACCTACAGAATGGGAGAAAATTTTTGCATGCTACAAATCCGATAAAAGGTTGATAACTAGAATCTACTTAGAACTCAAGAAAATCAACAAGAAAAAATCAAATGACCCTATAAAAAGTGGCCAAAGAATATGAACAGAAACTTTTCAAAAGAAGACAGAATAATGGCCAAAAAACATATGAAAAAATACTCAACATCTCTAATCATCAGGGAAATGCAAATGAAAACCACAATGAGATATCACTTATCTCCAGTGAGACTGGCCTTAATCAAAAGGTCCCAAAACAATAAATGTTGGCGTGGATGCAGAGAGATAGGAACACTCATACACTGCTGGTGGGACTGGAAACCAGTACAATCTCTGTGGAAAGCAATATGGAGATGCCTTAATGAGATACAAGTAGAAGTACCATTCGATCCAGCAATCCCATTACTGGGCATCTACCCAAAAGAACCATACGAATGTTTATAGCAGCACAATTCACAATTGCAAAGATGTGGAAATAACCCAAATGTCCATCAATACATGAATGGATTAATAAACTGTGGTATATGTATACCATGGAGTACTATTCAGCTTTAAGAAACAATGGTGATATATCACCTCTTGTATACTCCTGGATAAAGCCTGAACGCATTCTACTAAGTATTCCAAGAATGGAAAAACAAGCACCACATGTTCTCACCATCAAACTGGTATTAACTGATCAACACATAAGTGTACATGTAAGAATAACATCTATTAGATGTCAGGCAAGGGGGAGGGGAAGGGGGAGGGGGAGAAGGGGACGGGTATATGTATACACAAAGAGTGCAATGCGCGCCATCTGAGAGATGGACACGCGTGAAACTCGGACTTGGGCGGGGAGGGGGAAAGGGCAACATACATAATCTGAACATCTGTACCCCCATAATATGCTGAAATAAAAAAAAAAGAAATACATTTGCAGCTATTAACTGGCTATAATAAAGAAGTACAAATTATGAAAAAATAAATAAATAGATCCCAGAAAGTGTAGCACTATACTAAAAAATTCTTTATGTGCCACAAAACTAAACATATGCTAAAGATGAAAAATGGATCTTGAAAATAATCTTTTTATCTGTCTTTTTTTCCTTCAATTTAAGAGGAAAAAACCCTCCATTCCTTTCCTTTAAAAATGAAGGAAAATTTATCCTAAAAGTGATGTATTTTAAAATATGTGTTACATTTTTAGGGTAAATTCGACTAACAAATCTTATAGTGTTGTTGGTTTTTCTTTCCTTAGTTTGAACAGCAAAATAATTTGCTTATATTTAAGAACTAATTTATATTTGAAATATGTTAATTTTATCTAAATAATGACATGATTAAACTTACAAAATTAAAGAAGCGTGAGGCTGAAGCTTGCATCCTTGTCAAAGATTCTCATGTCTTTTCATCTATTGTTTTGGATTTGTTAATACCTCAGTAAATAGTAAACATGGAACTTTTAGAGTTACTTATTGGTCAAATAATTCATTTGTGCAATTATAATAAGCATGCTTTGGTGGTTAATTTTCTGTGTCAACTAAACTGGACCATTTTGGACCAGATACTTCATCAAACATTATTTTCCATGTTTCTGTGAAGGTATTTTGAATGAGCTTAACATTGAAATCAATAGACTGAGTAAAGTAGATTGTTCTCCCAAGGTGGATGGGCTTCATTCACTCAGTTGGAGGCCTGAATAGAACAAAATGGCTGACCCTCTCCAGTGTAAGACGGAATTCCCTTTGCTTGATTGAGTTTTAACGAAAACATCAGTTTTTCCTGGCTTTGGACTATACCCGAAACATCTGCTTTATCTGGGTCTCAAGCATGCTGGTCTTTGGACTGGAACTGTACCATCAGCTATTCTGGGTATCCTTATTGCTGACTGTACATCTTAAGCCTTATCAGCTTCCATAATTGCAGGAGCCACTCTTTGTAATAAATCTCTTTCTCTACATATTTGTGTCTTATTGGTTCACAGTCTTTAAATTATGCTTCAGAAAAAATGATCTTAATTATCTAGATTGTTTTCATTTGGTCCAAAGCACAAGTGCAAAGCATGAGCACTCCTTTGAGTGTACCCAAATGCAGAACACATAAGACATAAGGAGATTAAAGCTAGTGGTTCTAACTACTTCCAATTCAAGGAAATTAACCACCAGTAGCAAATTGCACACAATTCTTGACTACATAATTAAGGAAAAACAAGAGAAACTTTTATAAGGCATATAATAATGACAATTTTTCCTAAGTCAGAAAGCTCTTGTTTCTTATCTATTTATGAAAGAACATGTCCTTGTATGAAGAGAAAGAATTAATAAACTTATTGAAGAGTTGACATAATTATTTTTCACCATAATTTTCTGATGTCTCTCAGTAGTCTCTCAATAGCATGGATTTTAAAAATATCTATCTGTCTAGCCACGCACAGTGGTGTACACCTGAAGTCCCAACTACTCAGGAGGCTGAGGCAGGAGGGTCCCTTGAGCCCAGGAGTTTGAGGCTGCAGTGAGCTATGAATAAGCCACTACATTCCAGCCTGGGCAACATAGTGATACCTCATCTCAAAAAATTAAAAAATAATTAAAGAAAAACATCTATCTTGATTTTTCATCTGAGAATATATTATTTTCTGAAATAATTTTTTGTCTTCCCTTTTATTCTCAACCTTTATTCTTGCTAAATTATCATTGTCCTAAGAATGCATTTTTACCTTTTGAAAACAAATGAACAAGCGAAAATATGGATTTGGAATTAACATCCTTCCAGTGTTAAACTTACTAAATTTGGAAACAAAAGTAAAAAGTCATAATTTCAGAATATTTTGTATTTGAAATCAGGATGTTTTTACCTGATTAAAGAAAGTGTGTGTCTTTCTTGGATAATTATATGATTGATACAAAATGTCTTAATTGCTAATGGAACAAGTCATTTTTTGTTATAAATGTAATGGTTAGGCAGCTAATTAAGTTGGAAATAGACTGTGTCATTATTTGCATTGTTCATATTTTGATTGAGACAAACTGGATAATCAGGAAGAAGAAAACCTTAAGATTGCTTTTACTCACCTCCCTTAAGGATAGAACAAATTCTTAAGCAGTTAGCCTTCTATTTCTTCTGCTCTGTACTATTTTCTACTCACTTATTTATTATCTGTTCAGAACAAAAAGGCTGTAACAGCAAAATAAAAAGTATAACAGGCTCAAATATGAAGAAAACATACTCATACACCAAACAGAAGAAACAATATAAGCAGAGAGAAAAAAGTCTGCAATCACATATATAGCCTCAAAATGTAGCCCAATCACTACAACACCGCCCCCAAATCATGGGTTCTTTTGCTGAGAGTTGTTTTTTCTCTTTATTAATTTATTCAGCATATTGACTCCACAAATGTTAATTGTGCACCTAATATATACTAGGCATTGTTGTAAGCTTTAGAATTTCATAGTGAAAAGAATAGATGAAAATATTTTCCCTTGTAGAATTTGAGAGTTATATTTATGTATAACGATGTTCATTTTATCTTCAAGGAACTTTAATTTACCTACTTTGTTCTATAGTTTTAATATATGTGTTATCATGTATGTCAGTTTTCTATTTGGTGACACTGCTTTTGCCTATTCCTGCATCAAAACCAATGTTTCTATTATAATAATAAATCCTGTAACTTGGTATGGCATTTTGTCCAATTCATTTTTCTTGTTGGTGTGATATTCTTTCTATTCAATTCATGAACATAGCATACCTTCACATTTATTTTTATCTTCTTTAATGCTCCATAAGAAATGGCCTTACTTTTTATAAAATGAATATTACATCATATTTTGATTTATTTCTAAATACCTTTTATTGTATTATAATGTTATTTTAATTAATTTTGTAACAGATTGTTCTTAAATATAGAAGTGAAATTGGTTTGTATATTAAAACTACATCTGTAAACTTATCCATAATATTTTGACTATAAATTATTGTGTGTATTTCATGTAGACACAAGTTTGCGTCTTGCATTCAAAATTTTATTTATTGCTTTTATTTAAAAAGTTTATCCTTCAGTACATTGTTCACTAAATTAATACCTGTCTTATTTTGATTCTAAATGAACCACTTCTATTGTTTCACAATTAGTAATGATAGTAGCTAAATACGGTTTCTGCCACTGACAGGTAAAGTACAATTTAAAAAAAACCTGACTATTAAATTTAATAAAGCAAAGTCAGTGCTGTTTTTGACAAAATATTTGGGGTAGAATAATTGAGGCAAAAGCCTGATCATAATGACTTTAAGAGAAAATTGAGAGTAGAGAATTAAAGGTTGGTGTATTAGTTACCTATTTATAGCTAAAACAAATTACCACAAATTTATTAATTTGGTTTAAAATAACACAAACTTATCCTCTGACAGTCATTGAGGCCAGAAGTTCTAAAATGGTTCAGTAGGGATATATTTCTTTTAGAGGCTCTAGGGAAGAATTCATTTCCTTGACTTTTCTGGCTTCTATAAGCCTTCTATATTCCTTGACTTTTGGCTCCTTTATCTTCAAAGTCAGCAGGCTGGCTTTTTTTATAATTTCTTTCTCAATTTCTCTCACTTCTTTCTTCCCCTTCTTTCACATTGCCTTTTATCTGACTCTAACTCTAATGCCTCCTTCTTGTAAAGATGCTTGCGACTACTTCGGATATATCCACAAATCTAGGATAATCTCTGCATTTCAAGATTCTTAATTTAATCACAACTGCAAAATCTCTTTTGCCATGTAAGATAACATGCACATAGGTTCTAAAGATTAGAATGTGGACATTTGGGGGGATGGGCATTATTCACCCCACACTAGTTGACATAGACAATGCTCTTTGAGAGTTTTCCTACAAATGAAGTAAAGAATCAGAGAAGACATTTTTAAAACTTATCAATTATTTCCTAACATATAAAGCCAATTAGTAAGATTAATTCACATCTTAATTTATATTCCCTAGATTTTCCAAAGTGTCTTAACTTTCAATCTCTGCTCCAATTCATTTTATTTATTTACTACTCAATTCTACATGCATTTATCAGTGCTTTCAAAAAGTTTTACTTTCCTGGGGCAAAACTGTAAGGAATATCAACAAAAACCCTTTTCCCCAGACATTCCCGTGTAGGAAGAAAGTCTAACAGTCATACACAAAAGACAGCAATGAGTTCATGACACAGAAGATAATGGGGCTGTGGGAACACATGTCAAGAGTAACTAATGCAGCTGGGACCAGACTGAAGTTATGGGATGTTTTCCTAAATTTCATGGCACTTAAGCTAAGATTAGAAACCCAGGTAGAAGCTAGTAGACAAACAAAGGAAAAGAGTGTGGGCTGTAGTACGGTGTGAGGAAAAAGAAAATTCTTGGGATAAAAAAAGAAATGTATGTGCCAAAAGCCAGAGAATCAATACTTATTTGAAAATTGAAAGAAGTCCATTACGGTTATAATGTGGCCCAGATAGTTGGTGAGGGGGTTGGGGGAGGAAAAAGGCAGGAAAGAAGGTCACGAATAGTATTACTGAGATATCATGTCGTCTTGATTTTTTCCTCTTACTCTTTTCTTCTTAGTACCCTTTACTTGTTTATTTCGTTTTTCCTATCCATTAAATATTGATGTCTCCAGATATCAGTTCACTTTTCTTACTGTATACACTTCTCATAGGGTTTATCTCCAATCACTATGCTTTAAAAAAAGATCAACATTTAGTAGACAATACTCAAATATATGTCCTCAGTCTTGGCTCATCTTCTTTCATATTATGCCTGTTATCAATTTACTGATTCTCTGGTCCAAATTCACTCTTCAGCACTTGCTCTAAAATGAACTCTTAAAGCCTTTCTCATTCACAATTAGCAAAATCCTAAGCCTTATCAGTAGAGCGCACAGGAGAGACACTGCAGGAGGAAGAGGGCTTCTTTTCCAGGTACCAGTGTGCTAATTTTGCTTTTCCTTGCTCCTGTGGAGTGAGTGATCAATAGTGCGAGTGTGTGAGACATGCGGCTGTGCTCCATCTCAGCTGACTTCCTGAACCAGGCAGCCCACCCACGACTATGTAGCCCTGGCTTGGACACAGCGACCACCTTCCTGAGGTGCCAGTGACACAGATATTACACACTCTAGGCCTCGCACTCAGAGACACATCCCAAGACCATCTGTGTGCCCACACACCAGCCTAGGCTTTTCTGATCCTAGGAGGGTTATTTCTTGCTCCCTGTTACCCTGACTACAGACCAGGATAATCCAACCAATCTTTCTGCTATCCAGGGGGCTGCAATCACATATTCTCCAGTTAGGGCTGAACCCCAGCCTTGGGGAGGGGACCCCCTTCCAACTTTGTCCTTCCTTGGGTATTCACCTTCTGGTTTATGGTCCCATTAGAGTTCTTTTTACAACTTTGTAGTTACTTTTCTATGATGGCTTGATAATTTTTTACATTAAACACTCCTGTTTAAGTTAATATAGGGTTTCTGTTGCCTGAACGGACCCATACTAATGTACATATTATATCTATACATGGATACTTAAGTGACCCAAACTTGAATACATTAAATTGGAAGTCAGGTACCCTATTCCATTATCAATATTCTTTGTTTGTATTCCTTATCATAAAGAATATCACCTGTGTCCAGAACTTAAGAATCATAAAATTTTATATCTGCTTCTGACTTTGCATTCAAATGAGTGTTAAGTGATATCTATTCTGTATATTAGGAAACATTATTCCCTCTATGCACTCTATCATATCTGTCAGAGAACATGATTGTCTTATAGTTTCTTAATTTATAAATAGAAATAATAATTAATTTAAGATTATATAGCATTATAGAACTTATGTATCAGTTATGTAGTAGATTATAATACTAGGGTGCAATGAATTTTACACTTTGTTCTTAAAACAAATCTAATATTCTGATTCCTAGTCATCCCATGTTGGTAAAATAATTCAATCTCATCATTACCGAGTCCTCTTGTACCAGTATCATCTGTTTAAAAAAAAAATGTCTTTAAGTGTCTGAAATAATCATATGTATTTAGAAAAGGGCTCTGCCATCTTCACACTACATTACATGCTATAGACAATTCCATTTTTAGGTCAACATGATCCCTTTAAGTCTGACAGATACTTGACTTCTACATCAAACACGAGAATGAGCTATTTTCCTGAAATGTTCAAGATCACAGAATTAATTGTAAAACACTCTAACCACATCCTAAAGCAATCTTTCATTAAGGGTTCATATGCAAATGTGACCTTGGTCTCTAATCTGTAAAAAATTCAATTTTCAATTTTTAACCTCTTCCAAGGTTTCTGTTCTCTTTTATTTTGGTCATATTTCTTATTCCTACTGGATTTGGTCATTTGTTTGCCTCATAAACTCTAAGTACATAAATCCATCCTTTCATCTGGTACTATAATTTAATAAGTCCTCCTCACTTAGTCTAGACTTTCACTAAAAAGATAAGAAAGTTGCCTTATGCATACTTAGCAACTGCTATTTTATGCTTCATAACATAAAAGCTACAAAAGCATGAAAAATGGGTAAGAGAAAATAAATATAGTAGTGGAAACAGAAAATAAGTTACTATGTTAATATTTTTTTCTGACATAAATATATAATATTGTCATTGTTATTGTTTCAATTGACATGAGTAAATGCAATAACTCATATTGTTTGGCTGTCTCTGTGCTTTATAATGTCAAATAATTAAGGTATTTATTAATCTAACCTATATTATTTAAAGAAATGTTTTTATAGCTGCTCTGGTTTTTATAGGTAAAATGGATACCTTTTCACAGAGCCATTGGGAGAGGATCTCTATGATGCTTCTTCTTTCATTTATTAAAAGCAAATAATGGAGAAGGGTGGAGCCAGAGGGTGGAACAGAAACCTTTGGCAATCATCCCTCCGCAAAAACACCTAATTCAACAACCATCCACCCAAGAAAGCACCTTCAGAAGAACCGAAAATCAGGTGAGCATTCATACTACCTGATTTTAACATTATGTTAAAGAAAGAAGCACTGCAGAAGGCAGAGAAGACAATCTTGCATTCCCTAAAGCACCTGTCCCCCATTCCCTAGCAGTGATGCACCGGCACATAGTGGGAGAGAATCTGTGTGCCAGGGGAGGGAGAGTGAAGTGACTGTGGGTCTTTGCATTGAAAGTCAGGGCTGCCCTGACACAGGGGAACACAGCACAGGGCAGAATTCTGCCCATGCCCATGGAAGGAGCCATTTAGAACAGCCCAGCCAGAGGGAAATCCTCTGCCCTGAAGCCCAAGTTCCTGCTCACCACTGGCAACAAAAAGAGCAGCCTGGGGCCTAGACTAAATTCATAAGGCAGTTAGGCCACAAGGGCTGCAGTCCTTGGGCAATTCCTTTGGCTGTGCTGGCTCAGAGCCAGCGGACTCAGGGTGCATGTGGCCCAGTGAGACACTGGCAGCTGCGGCCAAGCGAGGTCCTGTGTCACTCCTCCTCCAACTATAGCCAGCACAGCTCAGGGAGTGTCTTCTTCCACTTGAGGAAAGGAAAGGGAAGAACTCAGAGGACTTTGTTTTGCAACTTAGGTACTTGCTCAGCCACAGTAAAATAAAGTTCCAAGCAGACTTCTGAGGACCCTGAGTCTTGGATGGCATTTCTGGACTCACCCTGGGCCAGAAGGAAACATGCTGCCTTAAAGGAAAGTACCTAGTGCTAGAAGGATTCAGCGCCTGCTGACTAAAGAGCCCTCCTTTTGGCTTTGAATAAACATAAGAGGTAGCCACACAACAGTCACCACTGGCTTTGGTTGAGACTGGGCTGGCTTTGGGTGTGACCTGGCACTAGTGGCCACCAGGTGTGCCCAAGTCACTCCTCCCCCAACTCCAGCAACTCAGCACGGAGAGTGAGTGAAGAGAGTGAGAAACTTTGCCTGGTAATCCAGGAAATTCTCTTGTACCTTACCCAAGCTCACCAAGGCAGTGCCGCTAACTGTCTATATACTCACAGCATTACTGGGCTTGGGGCACCACCAGTTCTGATATGGATGCAGTGACCAGAGACTTAGACCACAACACTCAATTCCATTTGAGTATTTGAAAGATTTTTCAGAAGGACAGGTTCAAAAAAGCCCAGACTGAGAAGATTAAAATAAATTCCTAACTCTTCAATGCCGAGACATCAACAAACAACCACAAGCATCAAGAACATCCAGGAAGAAGACATGACCTCGCCAAACAAACTAAATAAGGCACCAGTTACCAATCCCAGAGTAATACAGATAGGTGACATTTCAGACAAAGAATTCAAAATAGCTGTCTTGAGGAAGCACAATGAACTTTAAGACAACACAGAGAAGGAATTCAGAAGCCTGTCAGAGAAATTTAACACAGAGATTGAAACACTAAAAAAATCAAGCAGAAATTCTAGAGCTTAAGAATTCAACTGACAAACTAAGAAATGCATCGGAGTCTCTCACAGCTGAATTGATCAAACAGAAGAGAGAATTAGTGAACTTAAAGATAGGCTATTTGGAAATACAAAGTCAAAAGAGAAAAAAAGAATAAGAATGAAGCACAATTACAAGAACTAGAAAATAGCCTCAAAAGAGCAAATTTAAGCATTATTGGCCTTAAAGAGGAGGTAGAGAGAAAAATTTCTTTTATTTAAAGAAATAATAAAAGAGAACTTTCCAAACATAAAGAAAGACATAAATATTTACATAGAAGAAGGTCGTAGAACACCAGCATATTTAACCCAAACAAGGCTAACTCAAGGCATTTAATAAGCTCCCAAAGGTCATGGATAAAGAAAAGGTCCAAAAAGAAGCAAGAAAAATACAATAACATATAAAGGAGCTCCAATACTTCTGGCAATAGACTTCTCAGTGGAAACCTTACAAGTCAGAAGAGAATGGCATAACATATTCAAAGTACTGAAGGAAAAAAAACCTTAATTGCAAAATATCCTTCAAACAAGAAGGAGAAATAAAGACTTTCCCAGCAAGCAAAAGGTGAGGGAGTTCATCAGCACCAGACCTGTTGGAAAGGAAGAAGTTCATTTATCCTTGTTTGCAGATGATACCATCTTATATCCAGAGAAACTTAAAGACCACAAAACCTATTAGAACTGACAAACATTCAGTAAAGTTGCAGGATACAGACTCAACATACAAAAATCAATATAATTTCTATATGACAATGGTAAACAATCTGAAAAAGAAGTCAAGAAAATAATCCCATTTACAATAGCTACAAATAAAATAAAATACCAAGCAATAAAATTAACCAAAGAAGTGAAAGTTCTCTATAATGAAACCTATAAAACCTTGTTGAAAGAAATTGAAGAGGACACAAAAAATGAAAAGATATTTCATGCTCATGGATTAGAAGAAATAATATTGTCGAAATTTCCATACTACCCAAAGCAATCTACAGATTCAAGGCAATCCTCATTAAAATACACATGATATTCTTCAAAGAAATAGGAGAAATGATCCTAAAATTTATATGGAACAACAAAGGACCCAGAATAGCCAAAGCTATCCTGAGCAAAAGCACAAAACTGGAGGAATAACATTATCTGACTTAAAATTATATTACAGAGCTATGGTAACCAAAACAGCATGGTTCTGGCATAAAAACCACACATGTAGACTAATGGAACAGAGTAGAGAACCCAGAAATAAATCCACACATCTATAGTGAATTTATCTTTGACAAAGGTGTCAAGAACATACAGCGGGGAAAGGACAGTCTTTTCAATAAATTGTGCTGGGAAAACAGGATATCCACATACAGAAGAATGAAACTAGACCCCTATCCCTTGCCATATAAAAAAATCAAATCAGAATCGATTAAAGACTTAAATCTAAGACCTGAAACTATTAAGCTGCTGAAAGAAAACACTGGGAAAATGCTTCAGGTCATTGATCTTGGGCAAGGACTTTTTGAGTAATGCTCTGAAAGCACAGGCAACCAAAGCAAAATTGGACAAATGGGATCACATCAAGCTAAAAAGCTTCTGCACAGCAAAGGAAATAAGCAACAAAGTGAAGAGACGACCTACGGAATGGGAGAAAATATTTGCAAACCACTTGTCTGTCAAGGGATTAATATAGAATATAATTAGAATATATAAAGAGCTCCAACAACTTGATAGGAAAAAATAAAAGAATCTGATTAAAAAATGGGCAAAGGATTAAATAGGTATTTGTCAAAGGAAGACATACAAATGTCCAACAGGTATATGAAAAAATGTTCAACATCATTAGTCATCAGAGAAATGCAAATCAAAACTACAATGAGATATCATCTCACTGCAGTTAAAATGATTTTTATCCAAAGGACAACAGAAAATTCTGGCAAGAATGTGGAGAAAGGGGAACTCTTGTACACTGTTGGTGGGAATATAAATTAGTGCAAACACCATGGAAAACAGTATGGAGGTTCCTCAAAAAACGGGAAAAAGAACTACCATATGACTCAGCAATGACTGCTGGCTATATATCCAAAGGACGGGAATTCAGTATATTGAAAAGATATCTGCACTCTCATGTTTCCCGCAGCACTATTTAAAATAGTCAAGATATGGAATCAACCTAAGCGTCCATCAGTGGATGAATGGATAAAAATATTGTGGTACATGTACACAATGGAATATTACATAGCCACAGAAAGAATGGGATCCTGCCATTTGCAACAACGTGGTTGGTACTGGAGAACATTATGTTAAATGAAATAAATCAAGCACAGAAAGGCAAATCTTGCATGTTTTCACTTATATGTGTGAGCTTAAAATTAAAAACAATTGATCTCATGGAGACAGAGAGTAGAATGACAGTTACCAGAGGCTGGGAAGGGTAGCAGGGAAGAGAGGATAACGTGGAGATGGTTAATGTGTACAAAAAATATAGTTAGATAGATAGATTGAACAATATCTTATAGCACAACAAAGTGACTATAATCAACAATAAATTAGAGTATACTTTAAAATAACTAAAAGAGTGGATTGGGATGTTTCTAACACAAAGAAATATTGATGCCTGAGGGGACATCCCAATTACCCTGATTCATATGCCTGTATCAAAACATCACATGTATTCTATAAAAATATGCAATTATTATGTATCCATAATAAGTAAAAATAGGAAATTTTAAGAAGAGAAGCAAATAATGGTTATTTTACAGCATTGAAGCAGGGAGACTGATGTCAACTTTGAGCTATGAAGGACCCCAAATTAATCTTTTTCAAGTGAGCATGGGTTCGTTAAGGTGCTATGGTCATAAACAAGAGGAACCAATTTCATTCCAATTCAGAAAACAATTTTTTTTATGTAATATAGTGCTGTCATTTACAGTATTTCTCATATTTAAATTATTCTACAGTAGCATAGAAAATTCCCTTCAGTTAAAAATCTATGGGCCAGAGTTCACAAATTAATTAACTGCTCTGAATTATGCATATCATAGAAAGTTACTTTCTCATCTCAGTCTTTACAGATCAATCTCACTGCTGCTTATTTACCTATCTCAGTGTGGGCAAATAATCCAAATACCCAACATTTCTCAGAGGATCTGTTGCTTGTTCCCATTCCTAGAAACAATTTTTTGATAAATTGGTGTCATTTGATTGAAAGCAAAAGAAACCAACTTTGACCAAAACTGAGAAACAATTAATTTTTAATAGGATTCTAGGTATTTCACAAGCCTCAAATAATAACTGAACAAATTGGGTCATGAAAGATAGAGATTATAGCAGCTCTGGTGACCTTTTTCAAGGGTCAGCAAACTTTTTCCTACAGGGCCTGGTAGTAAATATTTTAGGCTTGTGGGCTATTTCATTTCTATTGCAGCTATGCACCTCTGCTACTGTAGTGTGGGCTCGGCCATACACAATATGTAAACAAATGAGCATGGATATGTTCCCAGAAAACTATTTGCAAAAATAGAAAGCTGATCCTCATTTGCTGAAACCTGATCTGCATAATAGCAACTAATAAATGAGTTCTTGCTTTTCTGTGTCATTCTGTTCAATATTTTAAATCCCAGGAGAAACACTCATTGGACTTAGTAGCTTGCCATTTTTCTAGGCCTAAACAGACAGTTTAATTGGCTATGCCTTCAGCAGGGCATAGATTGAAGAAAGGGTAGTGAGAATATCGGGATGATGTTTCTAATAGAAGAGGGAAGGGATTCTGAAGTTGTATTTCTATTATATAATTCTACTATAAAGAGTGCACATTATTTGTAATTTTTTTTTTTTTTTGAGACAGAGTCTCCCTCTGTCACCTGGACTAGAGTGACATGGCATGAGCCTAGCTCACAGTAACCTCAAACTCCTGGGCTCAAGATCCTCCTGCCTCAGCCTCTGAAGTAGCTGGGACTACAGGCACATACCACCACACTTGGCTAGTTTTTTCTATTTTTAGTAGAGATGGAGTCTCACTCTTGCTCACTTTTGCTCAGGCTGGTCTTGAATTCCTGATTTCAAGTGATCCTCCCGCCTCGGCCTTCCAGAGTGCTATGATTATAGGCATGAGTCGCTTTACCCAGCCTGTAATTCTTAATGAAATATATGCTGTAAAGGCCTGAACATTGTGTTGGTAGACATTCAAAATTCAAATTTTCAACAATTCATGAATGAATATGAAGGTCTATAACATGTTGCCATTTATGATGTGCCTGGAAATGAAATCGATGAGAGGCTGGAGTTATTTAGATAATGAAGGAACTTTTCCAATGGCCCAACATCTAAACCTCAATGAAAGTTTATTGTTTTCTATCTATAATCAACACAGTAAGTTTTATTATCAATCTAAAAGAGATAACAAATATTTTAGGAATACTTAATTGCATTTTAAGTAGCAAATTTTATGTACCAACAATATTTATACATTTATACATTTACCTCTACTAAATTGCTATTCTAGCAGATCTGCACAGAATACCTTACATTACTTTTAGGAAAACAAAGATAAAAACTTTAAAAATGTAATGAGTTTTTAGAGACAAAGGTTTTGTGATATAGCATCACTCTATTGAATTCAATCAGGATTTGCATTATCCCCAAAAGCTGTATCCTATTTAAAGAGTTTTTAATTACAAGGTCTGAACTAGATTGAAAATAGATGCATGGAACCATTAAGGGACCTAATTATCTGTAGATGACAATTGGTCCAGATGTCAGATGCATCACACCAATAGTTTTATATACAAAAATATTTTTAGTATAAGAGATTGACTTAACTATTAATATTTCAAGCAATTCAGGCACAAACAATATTTTCAGATGGCATATAGATGGATAATATAAAACTGTTTAAATTTTGAATAATTTGAAATGTGTGTTTACAGAGGAACAAGTAGAATGTCAGATTTCACTGCATTAATTATCACTGATTAAAAACTAACACATAGATATTTACCTCTTCTTGTCTGAAGTCTATTTGAGGAGAACTAGAGTACTCACAGGTTGAAAAATGGTGAAAAGACATGTAATGTATTTAACATTAGAAGTCTTTTTACTTCAGTTATTTACGGTATTACTATATCTTGGTCTTGCTATTCATAAAGAAGACTACAAAAATAAAACTTGAACTAGAAATGTGTCTACTCTCATA
This sequence comes from Avahi laniger, assembly GCA_963575035.1. Classification (NCBI taxonomy): domain Eukaryota; kingdom Metazoa; phylum Chordata; class Mammalia; order Primates; family Indriidae; genus Avahi; species Avahi laniger. Next base: position 40,075 of record CAUYSK010040999.1, on the reverse strand, counting down.
TACCTTGCTTAGTGTCTTTAAGATTTTATTATTCTAGTGCCTATGTGTGTATTTGTTTGGAGGATAAGAGAAGTGAGAAATTCCTAAAATTAATTTTTGACTTCAAAAGTCTAAATGCCTGACACTAATTTCAATCAGTACAGAGAAAATGCCATTACATCATTCAGCCAGTATTTGTTTTAATCATTAATTCATTTATTTATTCATTCATTAATCACATTGGCTCCTATGAAATAAATTTAAATAAGATATAATCTCCACTCTTGAGGAATATTTAGTCTCATGAAAAGCCAAAATTGTGAACTCTTACATTGTTTCTTATAGCTATGACTCCATAAAAAATATATTTAATCTCCTCATTCTGTATTATTTTTGGTCAAATAATACAATGGTCATCTTAAGAAAATTGACTGCATGGTTGAACCAATCACACAAAAAAGCACTTGATAAAATTCAGCATCCCTTCATAATAAAAGCCCTCAACACACTAGGCATTAAAGAAACATACCTCAAAATAATAAAGGTCATGTATGACAAATCCATAGCTAACATCATACTGAATGGAGAAAAATTGGAAATATCCCCCGTAAGTACTGGAACAAGATAGAGATGCCTACTTTCACCACTGTTATTCAACATAGTATGGAAAGTGGAAGTTCTAATCAAAGCAATCAGGCAAGAGAAAGAAACAAAAGGATTTCAAACTGAAAAAGAGAAAGTCAAACTATCCCTGTTTCCTGATAATATGATCTTATATCTAGAAAAACCTAGACTTCATCAAAAAAAACCCCTGAGATTTGATAAATGAATTGAGTAAAGTTGCAGCATACAGAATCAATATACAAAAGTCAGTGCCATTTCTACACTTATAATGATCTAGCTGAGAATGAAATCAAGAAGGCAATGACATTTACAATAACTATAAAAAATAAAATACTTAGAAATTAATTTAATCAAGCAAGTGAAAGAATATCTATGCGAAAAACTACACTGATGAAAGAAAGTGTAGATGACACAAACAAATGAAAAAACATCACATGCTTGGGGATTAGAAGAATTAATATCATTAAAATGATCATACTGCCCAAAGTATATATTCAACACAACTCTTATCAAAATACCAACATCTTTCTTCATAGAATTAGAAAAAACAATTCTAAAATTCATATGTAACCAAAAAGAACCTGAATAGCTAAAGCCATTCTAAGCAAAAACTGCAAAGCTGGAGACATCACATTATCTGACTTCTAATTGTATTACAGACTCATAGCAAACAAAACAGAATGTGAAATAAAATGTTGTATAAAAATAGACACACAGATCAATTGTACAAAATAGAGAATCGAGAAATAAAGCTACATATCTTTAGCCAACTGATATTTGACAAAGTCAACAAAAATATACATGAGAGAAAGGACATCATTTTCAATAAATGGTGCTGGGAAAATTGGATTGCCACATATAGAAGAATGAAATTGGACTTCTATGTTTCACCATATACAAAAATCAACCCAAGACGAATGAAAGTCTTAAATGTAAGATCTGAAACTATAAAAATACTAGTAGAAAAACCTAGAGAAAACTCTTCTGAACATTGATCTAGACAAAGAACTGATGATTGGATAAAAGGAAGGAGGAAATGATGGTTGGTTAAAGAATGATGGTATATATACACAATGGAATACTATTCAGCCAGAAATGTAATGAAATAATATCTTTTGCAGCAACATGATGGAACTAGAGATCATTATCTTAAGTGAAACCTACAAGGCACAGAAAGTCAGATATCTTAAATTTTCACTCACAGGTGGGTGTTAAAAAATGTGTACTGGTGGTCATAGAGAGTGGAAAGATAGACAATGGAGAGTTGGAAAGGTAAAGGGGTAAAAGGGAGTGGATGATGAGAGGTCACTTAATGGGTACAATGTTTGTTGTTTGGGTGATGGATACCCTAGAAGTCCTACCCGGACCACTATGCAAATCCATGCATCTAACAAAATTTCACTTGTACCCTATACTTTTATTATACAAAAAACCCTCAAAAAGAAAAAACAAAAATATTTGAATCTAGTGTCAGATTACATATTCTTTTACTAATAACAGCTGGAAATTTTTAAAGTTAGAAACAGAATTGTCTGTGAAAAAATACTAAAGTAATATATTCTTTATTCATTATAGGTTTTTCTTGGATTTTGGATGTTTTTCAGTCAGTGTGTTTTTAATTAAAGATTCACTTAATGCTGAAATATTATTATCAGTAGAATTTTGGAATATGTAAGCATTTTTACTAGTTTTATACAATAATTATGAAGATATATTTAAATATATTTATTCCTCTAGTGATGCACCTTTCAAAAATATGATCGTCAATTCTCTATTTAGGACATTTCTGTTGCTGATAAATTATTGTTTAATAGAGTAATATATGCTTGAATTTACTATTTAAACATTTCAGATTTTATATAGAAAAGTTCAATTATCTTTCTATCGTTCCCCTTCATGCTACTCTTTCCTGCAGTATTGAAGAGGTAATTGCACATTTTTAAACAACTATTTCTGTATTTATTAAATGTATTCAAATTGATACATTACATATGGGGTTTTTCTTACTTCTTTTTAATAGGAAATTTATTCTGCAACTTGTTTTATTCATTTAATATAGTATTACAGATATGTCATCGTGTTCTTTCTTTCTCTGAAGGTGTGTGTGTATATATATGTGTTAACATATGTTAACATATATACACACACATATACACTTATATAACATATATACACACACGAATACACACATTTTATATACACATGTACATTATATCTATGTCTCAAATGTATATATTTTAAACACTATCATCACTATTATTTTAACAGTTTCAAAGTGCAAGGTATATAAATATACTATTTAATAATAATATTTAAAACATATAAAATCTCTCACTCCTTTCAAAGTAACTTAACATGCATTTAACAACTATTCCTTAGAATGATATCGTTAGGATTAAAGAATGAAGAATAGGAAAGAAAAATATTCGTGAACGCTGAGTTTTCAGGCTATATTCACGTTCTCTATCAGAAGCCCCAGTACTATTGCTTTTTGAATCTGTGTATTTTTAGAGTATTTTTTGAAACAAAGATATTAGTTCAAACTTCTAACAATAAAATTACATAATTCTTTTAAGTTTTTAAAATATATTTTTCTCATAATATAAAGATAATGCTAAAAGCTTTAAGTTTGTTCTTTTTTCATAAGTGACTATAGTCAGATATTTTTAGTGTTGGAAGGAAAAATTAAAATGTAAATTACTTATTATCTTGAAGTATCTTAATTACAGTCAAAGAATGAGAGCAGCTCTATTTCAATAAGTGAATTAGGCTAAAAAATTTTAATTTTAATTAACCTTTTGATAATGTGATTGTTAGTTTATTAGAATCAAGGGAGAATTGAAATAAGGTTTACTGAGACTTAGCATGTACCAGACACTGTATTTTGAGCTTTGAATACATTGTTTAATCTAGGCACAACCTTATGAAAGAAGCAATGCCAGATGAAACAGCTATGGATATAAATAACACATTTTTGAAAATTGTTTGGAAAATGAATATGAAAAAGTGGTGTATTAAACTTAACTAAAAGAATATCCAGTTTGGAATGTGAATAAAATATAAGATTAAATAAAATTTACTTAACTTCAATTATAAAGGCCTAAATGATAATTTAAATAATGTTTATGAACTATCAAATTTGATGATGCAGTTTCTGAATTAATTTATCTTTAAAATTACATATTTTGTTTCTAATATTGTATTTGTAAAGCCTTTTTTATTTGATTCTCTTAAGTGTCACGGTAAGAGGAATTATTATTTCTTTTATGTTTTATTTGTAGGGAAAAATCACTTCTAAAAATAGCAATAAGAAATGCTGGATAAAATAAAATAGTTAATGGAAATCCTCAGCTAACTTGTAATGCTATTTAATAAATAGGACTTTGCTCCTAGGAAGAGGGACTTGGTAACAGTAGATTGAGCACAGGAGGAGTTCCAGGAGAATTTAGGATAATCATGTGGTCATAACTTTCCTGAAAAAAGATACTCATTTATATAATTCTTTTTATGTAGAAAACGGGGACAAATTGTATCATTATCAAGAACTACATGAAGCTATCCATGTCATTTACATTTGGATAACAGAAATTATTTTGTGTAAATGCGATCTCCCTTTTTATCACTAACCATTGTCTTTCATGTACAATTTTCATGATAAATTTCCACTATTTAAAATGTTTTGCATGTTTCTTTTCTTCTACATTTGGGCATACTTTGGACCTGCTTTCACACACAAAAGCAATCTGTCCAAATGAAGCCACATGTGTGATGGAGTTTTCATATCTAATACTTTTATCTTTGAATCAATTGTATCAACACTGTAGTAGAACTGTCATTTTAATGTTTTCCCCTTATCACTATGTCACAATAAGAGCAAGAATCAGTGAAATAGGCAAATAATCACTGCTATGCATAAAAATATGGGAAACATTAGAATTCACGTAATTGTTCGGGGTTGACTAAAGATCATGTGAGGCATGAAATTATGACTTTATTAGAAGAAAGACAGTTTGGCATGATCAGCATGTATTATTTGAAATTGCAGGGTGTTTGGAATCCCAACATATGAATTTAAGATTTCTTCTTCTATGTTACTATGTTATGTTATTATGCAAATGGGAGTCTTGAAAATGAGATGCATGAAGTATTCTGACCAAAGAAATACAGTTGTGAGTGACTAGAGCTATGATCTGAATTCAAGGGCTTGTGAAGTCCAGTATTATAAGCTTTCTTATATATTGTCTTTTATTTAAATTCCAAAGAAAAAATTATCTTCCCTTTTTCATTGTTAAAACAAGCATAAAAATAACTTTAGTGCTCCAGCTATGGGCTAGATGGATGAAACACACAACTCTGTGTCTCCCATTTAACTCAACTATAAAGCATAGAGAGAACCCATAGGCAGCTATTTGAAGACCCTAAAAAGTAAATAACAGTGGCCAGACAGGTGAAAGAAAACTAGAATGAGAAGTACCAACAAACCAGTGGTGAGTTTATCATTTCTTTCTTCCTCTAGTATCCCAAGCCTGAACTGAAGTCAACCTCAATATAGCTTGAAACCTGGATGTGATGACTATGGTACGAAGATCGAGAAGAAACTCTATAATTCTAGCTTATTGGGTGGAACAGATAACTTCCAAAGCTCAAGAGAATGTGGAAATCTCTCTTTTACTTTTTGCCCTTTTCCTCTGTTAGTGCGCTAGCTAGGTGATGGCAACTGTGAGGGTAGAGAACATTCCTATCTCTTCTTGGGGCTATAACAGGGTAGGGCAAAAACCCATGTTGTTGTGCTTTTTGTTGTTGTTGTTTTGCTTTGTTTTGGTCCTCATTCTTTAGAAGTAGACAATGTTTGCCTGGGTGATCAAAAAGAGAAACTCATGGAAGTTGTACATATTGAAGACATATGAGAAGGAAGAGTTTGAGAAAATGAGCCCATTAAGTTGTTTTTCATCTCCTGGGCTCACTGCTAAATTGTGCATGCATAGATCCTATCCTAATTACCTAAGACTTTAATGAGTGAACTAACGGGCAAAATCTACATGGTCTAGACTGAACGGTACTGGGTAGCACAAATATAAAATAAATCCAAAGAGTACTACAAAGTCCTTGAACACTGAATGGACACTGGACCCATACCCCTGCAGATGGCTAAAACAAAATTATAAACATTTTCCCTGGGATATTAATATGACTCAGAGCTGAATAATTCAATATTTTAAATGTCCAGAACAAAAACTTAAATTATTAAACCATGTAAAAAATCATGAAAATCTCAACCCACATGGAAAATAAAATGAAAAGATAGCAAAGATGATGTAGTATGAATGTTGGAAATTTCTGACAAGGACTTTACTGTAGGTATTAGAAAAATGTTTAAAAACATTCTTGAAACAAATATTAAAATAGAAAGTATTGGGAAAAAATACAAAATAAAGAAGCACCAAATGGAAATTTAGAACTAAAAAATACAATAACTGATAAATATCTGAAAACATAATTGCTGAAAGTGTCCTAAATTTGTCAAAAGACATAAACCAGCAGATTCAAGAAGCTGAGTATATCTAAATAGAATATATCCAAAGAAATCCACACCCAGACACATCGTTCAAAATTAGTCAAAACTAAATACAAACTAAAAATCTGGAAAGCAGCCAGAAAAAAAATTCTTATAGTAATATAACAATTCAAACCACTGCAGATATCTTTGCAGAGACTACGGAGGCCAGGAGTGTCAATGCATTTTCTATTTATATTGAAAGTTACTATCAACCTAGAATTCAATATTCAGGAAAAATATATTTCAGGAATGAAAGTAAAACAAACACATTCTCAGATGAAGAAAAGCTACAAGAAATTTATAGCCATCAGACCTGCTCAAAAATAATTGCTAAAAAACAATTTCAGGTAGAAGGTAAATCATACCAGAAGATAATCTGGAAGGTCAAGAATGAATAAAAAGCAACAGAAATAGTAAACATCTGGGTAAATATAATAGCCTATTTTACTCATGAGTTCTTGAAAAAATGTTTGAGGGTAGATGACCAAAACATATAACATTGTCAGATCGAGTTTTCAGTTTATGCAGATTTGATAGATAAGACAACTAGAAAGAGTAAAGAAATTTTTGTGGTAATAAGTTTTCTGCAATATAACTGAAGTGGTTAAGTATATATTTTCTGATATCTAAAACAACCACTAGAAATGTATATACATGCAAAGAGATACAGTCAGAATCACAGTAGGTAAATTAAAATGTTCAAATAGCATAAGGAATATATGGAAAAGAAAGCAGAGAAAAAGAAAGCACAGGGAAAAATGGAAAACAAATAATGACCAAAGTTCAAATATATAAATAATAACATTAAATGTAAATGACTAAACACAGAAATAAAAAGAGAGATTTTCATACCGGATTAAAGCTATCCCAACTATATTCTTTCTACAAAATACAAATTTCCAATATTAGGAACAAAAAAGAATATATCAACATACTTCCATAGACATTTAAAGAATAATGAGGGGACACATACATTTTAAAAATTAGATAAAATTGAGTACTCTCAAAGGACAAGCTAAAAAATACCCCACTTAAAGTTAAATATCCTGAGTAGCCCTCTATTAAATAAATTGAATTTACAATAATTTTTTTTCAAGAAAGAAATCTCTACGTGCAAAAATGAACAGCCATTTATTATGTTGCAGTTTCTGTAGATCAGAAGTCCAGTTACTGCTCAGCTGGATTCACTGCTCAGAATCTCACAAGGATGGAATCAAGATGTCACCTGGGACTGCTTTGTCATCTGAGGATCAGAGCCCCTTCTGAGGTTCTGGATTATTGACAGAACATAGTTTCTATGGTCAGGACTGAGATTCTCAGCTCCTTGGGGCCACCTGCCATTCCCTGACATGTGACCTGCCGGAACAAAGCCGTTTGTTTCTTCAAGCCCAAGAGAAGAACCTCTCTCTCCCCTCCTCCTTCCGACCCTCCTGACCTCCCTTAATTGATCTCTGAATCTCTTAGACCATGATTAAGATCTCACCTGACTAGGGTAAGTCTACCCATGATAATTTTTTTTAACTCAAAATCAATAGATTAGGGAGAATTTTAGAGAATGTATATACAAGAGGGTAGAAATCTTGACCCTATCTTAAATTATGCCTACCATAAGGAGAGACTACTTTTCAATTTATTTATGAACCAACAATTTCACTGCTGGGTATTTATTCTAGAGACATAAAAAGTTATCTTCACACAAAAACCTGTTTATAATCATCGGTACCTGCTTTCTTAGTATTAATAATAGACCCAAACTAGAAACTACCAAACACATGTTCTTCAACAGATGAGTGGATAAACAGTATATGGTAACCTATTCGATGGGTTAATACTCAACAGTAGAAAAATAACAAACTATTGATATATGCAATAACTTAGAATGATTTCAAAGACATTATGCTTGGTGAAATAAGCCAATCTTAAGAGCTTACATACTATATAAATTCATTCACTATATAGTACATTCTTTAAAAGACAAACCTGCAGTGATGAGAGTAGGTCAGTGGTTGGCAACAGTCACAGACAGGGTGGGTGTGTCTACAAATGGATAATTCGAGGAATTTAGGGGATTATGGAAATATTACATATCCTCATTGTAGAAGTGGTTACACAATCTATATAAGTGTTCAAATACATGAAACTGTCCACAAAAAAATGAAAAAGAAACATTGTGCTGTATAATAATTTAAAAATAAAACAAAAAAGTTTACTTTTAGAAAACGCTGCTTAAAGAGTAAAAAAATATTATTCATAGAGCTATATATTACATTAATAAAACAAGAAGGTTTTCTAAGTTCACCTTATCCATTTTTTTCCAGACTTGAAGTCAATAATTTCTCCAAGAAAACTTACCTTATTGTAGAAAAAAATGGTATTTCAATCTGTCTGCTAAAGACAATCACTGATATCAGATGTGATTATTTCTAGGCCTTTAATGTAGACAACTAAAAAAGCTTTATTTTTAATATAAAATACATTATTTTTGAAGATAAAATACATCATGAGTCCAAACTGATAATCCCAATTTAAATTCTTGTCTACATGGTATTTATACAGCTCTTCAATTCATATCTATTATTCCTTTTTCTACCACAGATAATCATGGTTCTCAAGGACAGAAGGGGAGATGAAATTAAAGTATGACAGAATTATTCTTTTTACTTTACTCTACATTACATATAAAACATTCTCAGAATGGTAATTCAACATTCACCTATTTGATTACTGAAAATAGTTTTGAAAATATTTTGTATATGCTTTTCCTATTTCTTCCCCATTTTTAATAATTTTACTGTATTGACATTTGAGAAGATAATTATAGCCTTTATATAGTTTCTATATTCCTTTTTTTTCCTAATTTGTTTTATTCTACATATAAATGTATGTTTAAAGCTAACTACTTTATGTCAAGAATTCTCCAATAATTTTAGTTTTAAGATGCTTATTCTCTGGAAAAATTTTGAGAAATATATTCACTGAAAATTTTCATATCGATGATAAGTTATCTGCAGTGTTTATACTAAAAAAGTAGTTTAGGTAGAAATAAAATCTTTGACTTTTTTGTATCATAAAAATGTTCATAATTTTATTCTTATTCAGCTATTGAAAAGTTAATGGCATCCTTACATGTCCTTTCATTTGACTGTTTGCACAAAGTTTGTTTCTTTTTTCTCCTTAACATCCATAATTTACTAGGATGTTTCTTATTGTTAGGCTTTATGGGTAGGTTTTTCTATATATGAATAGACTTTTTCAGGTATGTGTTGTGTTCTTTCAATTTAGAGTTTTAAACCTCCTTTAATTGTTTCATAATCTTTTCTAAAATTATAGTTATGATTACTTGCATTTTTTTTGCTTTAGTATTCCTGATATATGTAAGTTGGATATACTTTTGCTGTATTTTCATGTAATTTTTTCCTTATTTTTTTATATATTAAAGATTTTCTTCTTTTTTGTTTTCTTCTCTTAATGCATAATCTATGTGTGAATTTGTTCTTATGTTCTCTGTAGTTTAATCTTTAGTCTTTATTTATATATGAACTTTGCAAAGAATTTCATTTATTTTTTTCTGCTGTTCATTTGTATGAAAAAATATTTTTCCTGAATTGTTAGATAGGAGACATGACAAGATTTTTCTCTAATTTCCTAACTCTAAAATTTTCTCTTTTGTAAAGTTTTAAATATAGATAGCTTAGTCTTTGATCCTTTTTGGCTCTGTTCCGTCTTCCATTTTATCTGGATCTCCTTTTTTTTATTATCTCTGTTGTCCTTGCTCTGTTTCCTTTGGAGTCTATTTTTAACAATTTTTTTTTTCTCAAAATGGAATTTTGTCCTAGAAATGAGCCATGGCTCGTTAGTTTTGAGGGCTCCAAAGCTCAGACTCCTTTGTTTCCTTCCAACCTTATCATAGTCCTTTGCACTCACCTACTGTTAGAGTATGTTGACCCCTCACAGCTCTGCTCACTGTTCTCAACCCAGTTAACTCTGATTTTGAGTGAATAGCTATTAGTTGCTCTGAAGATTTAGGTCTGCCTGATATTCTCTTACTTCCCCCTACTTCCTCCTGTACAAATGCTGATTTCATGTGGGTTGTGTAGTTGGGTAGTTTATCCCCTCCCACTCATATTTTGGGTTATTTAAGAATATTTTTCACCTAACATTATTGAATACATTTTCCATGACATTTTGGTTTTGTCATCCTGGTTTGTTTGTCCTAGTTGTTCTCCTTGATTTTATGGAAACTTTATACAGTTTTGAGAACTACGCTGTCACTGTTGTTTTCTTACCAGAATCCTGTTTCCAAGAAGTTTTTGTTAAAAGTCCTCTCATCTCTGTTCATTGACGTTCCTGTAGTCCAAATCAGCACTTACATCAGAGCAACTATTTTACCTTTTCCCTATCTATACATTACTTAGTGTTAATTTGTTGAGTGACACCTAAAACTCACATACTTTTCTAAGTGCTAGCAGAATAAAGAAATAAGTTATAATACCTATCTTTGCAGGTTGAGGAAATGTGGGCTAGATACATTAAGAAATATTTTTAATATAATATGATAAATGCGCACAGGTTCTTTTTATGTTACCTGCCTACTAACACCGTCTCTTTCTTCAGGCTCGTTTCAGACACCACTGTTTCCCTGAAAATTTCTTTGCAACCCTTTCTTCCATACTTCATCACACCATCCCAAAAGGCAAACTATATAATTAGGCCTCTACCCACAGTTTTTTTTTAAAGAGAGACATTTTTTTCAACCTTGGAATTTGGATTACTTAAGAGCAGATTTAAAAAAAAATTCTGCATTTCCTACATTATAAAATTTGTGCCACATACCTATTGATAAATATCTACTGAATTAATGACTTAAAAGATAAACATATATTTAAAAATCAGAAAAAAACAAATAATTCCACTCTGAAAACAAAGAGAACTTTCACAGAGAAGGTAACATTTGGTCCGGGCCTTGAAATCTTGAAGTAATGAACATTTGGCATGAGAGAGAAATTTTCTTTATAATCATGATCTTCTTTTGGAGATAGGTGTTTCATTTCTTAGCTAGAGTTTAAATAACTCATAACAGGATCTTCTCTATTCACGAGGCTCCCAAGAAATTAAATAAATGTCTTAAGCCAACTCTTCTTAAGTGGTGAACTCATGCTACTTTTAAAGTTTGAAATTCAGTGAAACTATATGTTCTTGCCCTAACTTCATTCTCGTTGAGTCATTTGTAGGAATCTGCAGTTGATTCTGTTATCAGAATAACATCACTATGAGAAGTTTTAGTCATTCCATTAGAAAAATAAATCCTTTTAAGCCTCTCAATTTTCTGAATCACTTTTGGTTTTTAAAGGTTAAGCTCATTTTTTTCCCAAAATGGCTCAAAGCCATTATATTTTTTTTTCACAATGTCTCTAAATTGCCACCCTTCTTTTTTTTAGACTTCTCTCTCTGTTGGTCAGTGCCTCTTTCTCTCTAAATTAAACATGAAAAATCATTTAAAAAATTTTGTGCTTTAACAGAGGATTTCTAGGGCAGTAAAACTATGTAATACTACAATGGTGGATACACATTATAACGTATTTGTCCAAACCGACAGAACCTACAACACCAAGAGTGAATCCTAATGTAAACGGTGGACTCTAGATGACAATAATGTGTCAATGCAGGTTCATCAGTTATAACCAATGTACCACTCTGGTGGCAGGTGTTGATAAACGGGGCTAGGGAGTATGTAGGAAAGCTCTGTATCTTCTGCTCAATTTTTCTGTTAACCTTAAACTGCTCTAAAATTTAAAGCCTATTTTTAAAAATCTTGTTCTTTATAGTTTCATAAATTACATCAAGTTTTGGCCTAGATTACACCTATATCAACTGAAAACTTTCTTTACATTCAAAAAGTTTCCAAAAGATCTGTTTTTTTCTCATAACATGCTACTCTCTGATTCACCATAAATCCAATTGTCTATTTCACACAAAACCAAGTCATAACTTTTGAGTATCAAGAAGCCTATAATGATTAATTTAGAATGGATTTATAAACTCATGGCCCTATAATTATAAACTTTTAATATACTTTTAAGAATCAAATATAAAATACCTTTAAACTATATTCACATTATCATCAATTACTCTCCCTCCCTCAACCCCTACATATTGATTCAAATATATATGCTTCTGTTAGGTCATTAAATATGAAATGTCTGATTTCAAATCAAAAGTTTAGTTTATTATATCTCAAACAAGAAGAAGTACAATTAATCGAAGTATTCACCTAAACTATTGACACAGTTTTGCCATCTTAACAGTAGCTTATTTATGCCAGGAGCGTAGAAACCCGGAGAGTGAGTGGCCATGAAATCACAGAAGACATTTTCCACAGCTTGCTCAGAATTCAATATTTTTCCTTGCAAAAAGTGGTCCAAAGCTTGGAAGAAGTGAGTTGGTGCAAGGACTGGTGAATACAGTGGATGACAGAGAGTTTCCAAGTCCAGCCTCTGTAGTTTGAGTAGTTTTGTCTGTGCGATATGTGGTCGAGTGTTATCTTGCAAGAGGATCAGCCTGTCTCTATTGGCCAATCTCAACTGCTTAATGGCAAGCAGCCCCATCATTTCATCCAATTGGTTGCAGTAGACATCCACTGCAATAGACTGACCAGGTTTCATGAAGTTGCAGTAGATGATATCAGAGTTAGACCACCAAATAGACACCATTAGTATTTTTGATGAATATTCAGTTTTGGACTGTGTTTTGGCACTTCATCTTTACCCAACAATTGTGCCAAATGCTCATGATTGTCAAAAAGCATCCGCTTTTCATCACATGTAAGAATAGGGTGTAGAAATGGTTTGTCCATATGTCGTGACAACAAAGTCAAGCTTCGAGATGATTTCTCTTCTGATGCTCGTTTAATTCACGTGGTACCCATCTATTCAGCTTCTTTACCTTGCCCATTTGTTTCAAATGGTCAAATATTGTTGGAATAGTAATGTTAAACCTTGCTGTTAATTCACGTGTAGGTTGAGATGGATTTGCTTCCACTACAGCTTTCAGCTCATTATTATCCACCTTGGTCTCATGTTACCCCTATGGCTCATTTTCAAGATTAAAATCACCAGAATGGAACTTCTCAAACCATTGAGGTACTGTGCATTCATTAGCCATACCCTTCCTAAACACTTCATTAATATTTCGAGCTGTCTGCACTGCATTGGTTTCATGATGGAACTCATATTCAAAAATAACATGAAGTTTTGACTTATCCATGACTTCACAAAAATTGCTCTAAAAAAATTTGAAAGATGATCACAAGCCAAAATGTGTATTTGAAAGACTGAGGATGTACCTTTACTATAAGCATAAAACAAGAAGTGTCAAAGAAGTGAAATGTCAACTATACCAAATGTTAAACTTAGTACTTAAGGGAATCAGACATTTCATGCCTAATGACCTAGAATCAGAAGCTGAAAATATTGGTGGATGTTTTTATATTTCTCATCAACTTGTCATGAAATACTGATAACTATGGCATAATGTGTGCTTCTAAGAGCTGGAGGTGGCTGGGAGCAGTGGCTCATGTCTGTAATTCTAACACTCTGGGAGGCTGAGGCGGGCGGATCCTTTGAGCTCAGGAGTTCAAGACCAGTCTGAGCAAGAGCGAGACCCCCATCTCTACTAAAAGAAATTGGCCAAACAACTAAAAAATAGAAAAAATTAGCTGGGCATGGTGGCATGTGTCTGTAGTCCCACCTACCTGGGAGGCTGAGGCAGGAGGACTGCTTGAGCCCAGGAGTTTGAGGTTGCTGTGAGCTAGGCAGACACCACGGCACTCTAGCCCAGGCAAGAGAGTGAGACTCTGTCTCAAAAATAAATAAATAAATAAATGAAAAAGAGCTGGAGGTTTCTACTTCGAGTTATACATAATCACTGAAACTACATAAGCATCTTGTCTGTATGTCCGTACATGTATTTTCTGGCACTTGCATAATAATCATGAAATTCTCTTCATCTTATGAAAATTAAATTTACTACAAAGCATAAAAAGAGAGAAAACCTTGTATTATTCTAAAAATACGTGTTTAAAGATTCATGAACTAAAGAGTAAATAATAGTAACAATGAGAATAATTTTTTATAAAATTTGAGAGAGGAGGAAAAATGACAGTGTAAAGGTGACCTCCTGGCTTTCTGCTCCCAGAGAAAGAGGTGAAGAACTTAGTCTGCTATGCATGAATGGATCACTCCCCTGCAAGAACAGTGTTGTGAAACCACAGAGAAACAGCGCAGGACACACAACACAGGAAAACAAAAAAGGTGAATGGGAATTCGGATTGTGAAATCTGGAGAGTGTGAGATAAACAATAGAAAATAGAGCGTGGGACGGCTGCGCCCACATGGCCAGCGAGTGCAATGGGATCTGACCCACAGGAGAATGTGCTGCTTCCCCACTGACCTCTACATCCACTCAGATAGGGCCCTGCCTGAAGTCAGTGCAAAAACACAGCAGGAGAGTTGGGCTCTGCGGAGAGGAGACAATAGTGAGAAGCTTCTTGAACTCCCAGAGCTCTCTGCTGGGATTGCACTGAGTAGGGGAGGGACTGGTCTGAGGGAGTTAGGAGACAGGCAACTTGCCTCTGGTGGTCAGCGAGGCCAGAACACAGAGGTGAACACTGAAAAAGGGGCTCTAACCTGGAAACTGCTGCGGACGATTAGGCGGCTCACGGTGGGTCAGAAAGAGCAAGGTCTCCTGCCGGATAGGCAGGAGACTGTGGGAGGGCGACACCCAGGAGACAACAGGCATCCTGTTGACTCAGCTTCCCCATCCAGCATCCTCCAACTCTTGAACAGTTGCTCCCAGTGCCACCACTCTGCTGGTCGGTGGCCACCATTTCTGACGCTGTGGTGTGCTATGGATTCAGCAGCACCCTTCCTCCAGCCTGGGGACTGTTGTGACAGGCTCCGCCTCTCTGTGACTTGTTATCAGCTAACGGGGCCCATTTTGATGGGTGAAATTTGAGTGCTTCCCCAGTCGTGGGAGGCTACCTCCTGCGGGATTCACAGGCTTGAGGTGCTGGGCAGACTCAAGCCTCACCCCTCCCCCTAGCACCGGGACTTTGGTGCGGAAAGTGGTGGGCTCCACCCCTGGAGGTAGGGAGAGGCAAGTAAAGCCACTTTCCCTGTGCGACTGGTGGGAATCTGTGGGGCCTTGGCACAGATCAATAGTTGACAGCCCAGTGACTAGGCCCGTCAGACCGGCTTAGATCATCCAGTAGGATCATAACTCTGGGGCCTGATCTCCACGTCCAGACAGCTGCCAATGGTGGGGATCCCAGTCATGGAAGGAAAATCCTGGCCAGAGGTCACAGCAGCAAGTAACCCCTCCCATCAGGAGCAGCCCCCTAAGCCTGGTGGAAGAATCCTGAATAATATATTAGTGGCTCCCCCTAGTGGCAGTTCAAGCAACCATAGAAGCACACACATGGAGGCTCCTACCACTACTTTAAGGAGGAATAGGGTCCAAGTGACTCTCGGGAGCGGTAAGATCCTTCCTTTTGGGGGCATTAGTATTCGTCGCATGGGGACCAGAAACCAACACAGAGGCATCAGATTATCTTGATAATTGGTTCCTCCACACAATCTACAATCGATGACAGACAGGGTAACCCCACAGCTCAACAGAGTGCCCTCCATCTCCACCTATTGGAGGGCAGCGGAGTTATACACACAGTTGCTATTCACCACATGGGAGCTTAAGCTGGGGAAGCAAACTCACTAATCTCCCCTGGCAAGAGGTGAAGACAATAGGACAGAGGTAACCCAACTTGCGAAAATACCTCTAAGAAAATACAAGACCAGTGTGCCTCCTCCCACCACTGTTAAGGAATATCCCTTGGGAGCATGAAGGTAAGAGCACAAACCAGTCCTAGTACTCCCAGTTCTCAATTAGTTACCCTGATGAGAAAGAACCAGAGAAAGAACACAGGGAACATGAAAGAGCAGAGAGGAAAGTCATCCCCAAAAGAAATCACGAGACCCTCAAAGTCAGATATTAATTTAAATGAAATGATTGAATTGATGGAGGAAGAATTCTGAATATGGATTGTAAGGAAACTCAACAAAATTGAAGAGAAAACAGAAATCTAACACAAAGAAACCACAAGAACAATACAGGAAATGAATGAAAAATTCTTTAAAGAAATTGAAATATTACCAAAAAAAAAAAAAAAAAGAAATCTTGGAAATGGAGAAGACATTCAAGGAACTTCAAAACACTGCGGAAAGCCTTAAAAATAGAATGGATCATGCAGAGGAGAGAATCTCAGAGCTTGAAGATAATCCCTATGTTCTAAACAAAACAGATGAAGAAAAAGGATACAGAAGCAAGAAACAAGAACAGAACATACAAGAAATGTGGGATTAGGTAAATAAATCAAATGTAAGAATTATAGGCATCCCAGAGTGTGAAGAAAATACCCAAGGGCTGGAAAATCTATTTCTTGGAATACTGGAGGAAAATATGCCTGGCCTTGCCAGAAATCTAGATATCCAGACACAAGAAGCACTCAGAACTCCTGGAGACTCAATGTGAAGAGGCAAACACCATGTCACATAATTATTTGACTGGCCAAAGTAAACATGAAAGAGTAAATCCTTCTCACAGCAAGACAAAAACAACAGATAATCTACAAAGGAAAACCTATCAGACTCTCTGCAGACTTCTCAAATGAAACCCTACAAGCCAGAAGGGACAGGGGACCCATTCTCAATTTTCTTAAACAGAACAATGGCCAATCTAGAATTCTTTATCCGGCAAAACTGAGCTTCATCGATGAGGGAGAAATAAAGACTGTCCCAGACAAGCAATCACTGATGGAATTTGTGAAGACCAGACCTGCTCTGCAGGAAGTACTCAGACCTGCATTATACACTGAACAGAATAATAGACACCCATCAAATTAAAAATACTCAAGAGTTAAAGCCCAGAATCCAGATTCCACAATGGCTTGAGAGGTAAAACAAAACAATAAGAACTTATCCAACAATATGAACAGAAATCTACCACAAATATTAATATTCTCAATAAATGTGAATGGCTTGAAGTGTCCTTTGAAGAAACATAAACTGGCTGAGGGGATAACACCTTATATGCCAAGTATCTGCTGTCTCAAGGAAATGCATCTAATCCACAAAGACACTTTCAGACCCAAAGTCAAGTGTTGGAAAACAAAGTTTCAGGCAAATGGAAATCAAAAGAGAACAGGGATAGTGATTCTGATTTCAGACAGCATAAATTTTAAAACTGCAAAAGTAAAGAAAGACAAAGATGGTCATTATATAATGGTGAAAGGAAAAATCCAACAAGAAGACTTAACAATTCTTAATATCTATGCACCCAACACAGGACCACCCAGATATATAAAGCAAACTCTGTATGAAATAAATAGCATGATAAACAGTAATGCCATAATAACAGGGGATTTCAACACCCCACTGTCTGAAATGGACAGATCCTTCAAACAAAAAATAAGCAAAGACATAATGGACTTAAACAGAGCTCTAGAACAAATGGTTCTAAGAGATATCTACAGAACGTTCCACCCAAATAAAGCAAAATATACATTCTTCTCATCAGCTCATGGAACTTTCTCCAAAGTTGACTGCATCCTAGGCCACAAATCAGACCTCAACAAATTTAAGAAAATAGAAATTGTGCCATGTATCTTCACAGACCATAGTGGTATAAAACTAGAGATTAATTTGAATAGAATGTTCACCACTTCACAAAGTCACAGAAATTAAACAATCTGTTACTAAATGACTGCTGGGTGAAGGAAGAGATTGAGATGAAGATCAAAAAATTCTTTGAATTAAATGATAATGGGTACACAAGCTATCAAAACCTGTGGGATACAGCAGAAACATTCCTGAGAGGAAAACTAATAGCATTAAATGCTCTCAGTCAAAAGACAGTTAGCTCACAAATCAACAAACTAACAAACCATCTAGAAGAACTGGAAAAGGAAGACCAAAATAAGTCTAAACCCAGCAGAAGAAAGAAAATAACTAAGATGAGAGCAAAACTAAATGAAATTGAGAACAGAATAACTATACAGAAGATCAATAAAACCAAAAGCTGGTTTTTCAAAATGATAAACAAAATTGATAGCCCTCTTGCTAGATAGACAAGAACTAGAAAGGAAAGGACTTTAATAAATTCAATCAGAAATGAAAAAAGAGAAGTTGCTACAGATATCATGGAAATACAAAACATTATCTTTGAATACTATAAAAATCTATATGCCCAAAAGCTACAAAATGTAGAGGAAATGGACAAATTCTTGGAAGCACACAACATCCTTAAGCTCAATCAGGAGGAAATAAGACTCCTGAACAGATCAGTGTCAAGTGCAGAAATCGGAGCAGCAATAAAAAATCTTCAAAAAAAAAAAAAAAAAAAACAGTCCCAGACCAGATGGGTTCACACCTGAATTTTACCAAACATACAAAGAAGAATTCACACATATACTGCAGAAATTATTTCAAAACATTGAGAAGGATGGTGTCCTCCCCAACTCATTCTATGAAGCCAATATCACCTTGATACCAAAGCAAGGAAATGATGTAGCAAAAAAAAGAAAACTATACACCAATATCCCTCATGAATATAGATGCAAAAATTCTCAACAAGATTTTAGCAAACCAAATCCAACAGCACATCAAAAAATAATTCACCATGGCCAGGTGGCCTTTATCCCAGGGATTCAAGGCTGGTTCTACATACACAAATCTATAAATGTAATTCATCACATAAATAAAAGCAAGAACAAAGACCATATGATTCTCTCAATAGATGCAGAGAAAGCATTTGCTAAAATCCAGCACACTTTTATGATAAAAACCCTCAATAAAATAGGCATAGATGGGACATTCTTTAAAATTATTAAGGCCATATATGACAAACCCATAGCCAATATCATACTGAATGAGGCAAAATTGAAAGCATTACGCTTAGAATTGGAACCACACAAGGTTTCCCATTATCTCCACTTCTATTCAACATAGTGCAGGAAATCCTTGCCAGAGCAATCAGACAAGAGAAAGCAATTAAGGGTGTCTGAAAGAGGGCAGAAGATGTCAAAGTCTCACTCTTTGCTCATGATATGCTATTATACCTATATTATACGAAGGAGGTGAGAGATATTCATAGGGAGAACTATGAAACACTGAGAAAAGAAATTGTAGATGATTTGCACAGATGGAAATCCCTACCATGTTCATGGATTGGTAGAATCAATATTATTATTGTCCACTCTACCTAAAGTGATCTACAGAATTAATGCAATCCCTATCAAAATTCCACCAACATTCTTTACAGATTTAGAAAAAAATAATTCTATACTTCTTCTGGAACCAGAGAAGACCTCATATAGCCAAAGCAATCTTAAGGAAAAGAAAAATTGGGAGGCATGAGTCTGTCAGACTTCAATTTTTACTATAAGGCTATAGTAACTAAAACAGCATGGTACTGGCACAAGAACAGAGATATAGACCTTTTGAATAGGATAGAGATCCCAGATATAAAACCATTCTCATATTGTCATCTAATCTTGAACAAAGCAGATAAAAGTATACATTGGGGAAAAGAATCTCTATTCAATAAGTGGTTTTGGGAAAGCTGGATATCCACATAAAGAAGATTGAAACTGGATCTCCACCTCTCACCTCTCACAAAAATCAACTCACGCTGGATAACAGACTTAAACCTAAGGCATGAAACCTTAAGAATTCTGGAAGAAAATGTGGAGAAGACTCTTTTAGACATTGGTCTAGGTAAAGAATTTATGAAGAAGACCCTCAAAGCAATCACAGCAGCCACAAAAATAAACAAATGGGACCTGATAAAATTAAAAAGCTTCTTTACAGCCAAGGAAACTATCCTTAGAGTGCATAGATGACCTACAGAATGGGAGAAAATATTTGCTTTCTACACATCCCATAAAAGGCTGATAACAAGAATCTATATAGAACTTAAGACAATCAACAAGAAAAAAATCAAACAACCCCATCAATAACTGGGCAAAGAACATGAACAGAAACTTTTCAAAAAAAGACAGAATAATGACCAGCAATCATATAAAAAAGTGCTCAGCATCTCTAATCATTAGAGAAATGCAAATCAAAACTACAATGAGATATCAACTAACTCCAGTGAGAATGGCCTCTATCAAAAAGTCCCAAAATAATAAATGCTTGTGTGGATGTGGAGAGATTGAAGCACTCTTACACAGCTGGTGGTACTGCAAATTAGTACAATCCCTGTGGAAAGTAATTTGGAGATACCTCAAAGAGCTAAAAATAAAAATACCATTTGATCCAGCAATCCCACTACTAGACATCTATCCAAAGGAAAAAAAAGACATTCTATAATAAAGACATCTGCACTGGAATGTTTATAGCAGCACAATTTACAATTGCAAGGATGTGGAAATGACCCAAATGTCCATCAATACATGAGTGGATTAATAAAATGTGGTATATATATACCATGGAATACTACTCAACTACAAAAAACAGTGGTGATCTAGCGCCTCTTATGTTATCCTGGATAGGGATTGAGCCCATCCTTCGAAGTGAGGTATCACAAAAAACATATACCACATATACTCACCATCAAACTAGTACTAATTGATCAACACTAAGGGCGCTCACATGGTAGTAATACTCACTGGGTGCCGGTCAGGTAGGGGGTTGGAGAGTGGGGGGGTAGAGTGGGTGGGGTGGTTAAACCCACAGCTAATGGAGACGCAATGCACCATATGGGGGAAGGACACACTTGTGGCCCTGGCTTGAGCAAGGCAAATGCATTTCACGTAAACAAAATGTTTGTGGCCCCATATTATCCCGAATTAAAAAAAAAAAAATTATAAAAAATGCTGATTCATGGCGTGCATTGCCTCACTTAAAATTTACATGAACTATATCAGGTAAATAGCATTATTATTATCTGTTTTCTTTGTATTATGAATGATATAACTGAAATTCATGAAATTTAGGTAAACAACTCAAGATCATTTAGTAGTAGGTGATAGTAAAAGATTTGACCTCAGGTCTGATTGGTTACATGCTTCTTTCTATGATAACATGCTAGGTGAGCATATAACACTTAGATTAATTCAATCAATGAAGACACCCAAACCCATAAATCTAGGCCCAAAATTCTTAAAACGAAGACTTATTTCATTTTTTTTTATTCTACTCACATGAAATGCTCTGCAAAAACAAATAAAACTAAGGATTATGTTAGAAAATATTTTATATTCTTATTACTCAGCAATTTCCAAAGTGCTGTGATAACAAAGCATGTATGTGGGTGTATGTCCCTCATACTAGAATCCCAAGTAGATAGAGTTCCCTGGAAAACTCTGTGTGAGATTAGTCATCTTTCTCCTCTGCAAAATTATTCCTCATCTTGAGTTTCTGTTCATTAACATTGCTTCCATAATGGCCACCAACATATTCCTCTTTTAGGAGCTGTAGTTTAAAAATAATACCTTGATAATTTTTTTAAACCTGATATATTTTTATCTTAGATTACAGTTTTTATTGGTATATAACAGCTGTACATATTTTGGGGATACATGTGATATTTTGGCACATTTATACAATGTGTAATGATCAAATCAGAATAATTGAGATAGCCATCACATCAAACATTTATTCTTTCTTTATGTTGGGGGCACTCTAATTCTCTTCTAGCTCTGTTTTGAAATAGCCATTTAAAAGCGTGAAATCCTGTCATTTGCAGCAACATGGATGGAATTGAAGATCATTATGTTAGAGAAATAAGTCAGGCACTGAAAGACAAATATCACATATTCTTACTCAAATGTGGTAGACAAAAAGTGGATCTCATGTGGCTGGAGAGTACAATGGTGGTTACCGGAGGCTGGGAAGGCTAGACTGCATGTTTGCCTTCACAAATATCTGTACTGTTAGGTGCATGCCCTCAAGCCCTTAATATAATTATGTCACTTTTTTAAGCATTATCAATTCTTTTATAAGTCAACTAAATTACACTATTACATTATTTTGAGTTGGTAGGTAGTGGCAAGGCACTAATACCTACCACTTGAAGATAAAGTAAAATTCTATAGGAAGACATTTTAAGATAAAGAATGCTTCTAGAAGTGGAAACATAGATCACTTTTAAGCTACTTTTGATTGCCAATCCCGAATTTGTCAAGCTAAATTTCGTATAGCTTTATAACGTGGATTAATTAGATTGCCTAAAGAAAGCAAGCACAGCACCTTCAGAATTAATAAGAACACATCTGTATATTTCTTCATCCTAATCTTGCAGCACAAGGCTTTAAAAACTCATTCACATTAGCCATTTGTAAGGCGCTCTGCTATTTTCAGTAGAATAAGAAAGGTTACAGGATTAATAAGGCAATTACATTATCAGTTGTTATACTGATTTCTTTGAGTTCCTCAAATCATTTACACTATGAACGTGGAACTAATGTCTTTTTGGAATTATCTGGCATCCCAGAGGATTAATTGAGCATTAGCTTGAGATGAGAGAGGTTACTCAGCAATACATATTTATTAAGCAGCTAATATATATAACACCTACATCAAATGTTACGGAGGAAGATAAAAGGCATTCTAACTCCTGAGAAGGCATAAGTAAAAATCTGGAATTAAATATACTCCTTTTAATGCCGTGAGCTCTATTACTAACCAAAACATGCAAGCTTAATAAAATACATATGATATTTGTATGTAACATTTAAAACAGATCATTTAGAATTTACTCCTTAAGTAATCTAAGATTTATAGAATAATTTCTGTAAGATTTTCAAATCATAGACTCTATGTACACTTTTCATGGGACCCTCTACGTCAAGGGGTTCATTTTATACGCTCAAATTTTCTCTACCACGTTCCCAAGCTGTCATCTAGTCTGTGCCTGTAAATCAATGATAAGAAGTGATGAATGTAGCCCATTCCACATATGGGACAGACACAAGGATACGTCTGACTACTTGAAACTTCAATCTCTTCCTTTTCTTCATAGAACATTCCCAAATTATATGTTTACTTTTTTGCGGTAAAATTATCTTATTAAAATATTTACCCTTAAGTAGTAGGAAAATTTCACAAAAGCTGGACTATTTTTAGTTTAGCTCACACTACATCCCTAATGCCCCCAGAGTGTCTGATTCATAGTAGACAGTCAGTAAACAATCTGTGAAATGGTACCTATTTGCTTGTAAATCCAGCAATCAGTCCTAATTTTATTCTTGGAAACTTTTAAAACAAGTCAATCTTACGGTAGCAATTTGGATAGAGTTATTGTTAAAGGAACGGCTGATTTTCTTTTGTATTATTTAGGATTAGTTTTGCCTTTGACAGAAAACGTAAAATAACAATAGCATAAAAAAAGTTAGAAGTTAATTTCTCTCTCATGAAGAAGTCTGGAGGCAGACAATCAGGGACTGACTCCTCGTGTATCATAGTTGTATCCTTCTCTGTCACAGATGATAGCTTAGAAGCTAGCCTAAATTCCTCTTATAGACAAATTTGTTTATATCAGCTTAGGTCATTCTGTTAATATTCCAGCCACCAGTAAAGAAAAGAAAAAAAATCACTTTTTCCTGGGAGTTCCATATATCACTTCTTCATACATTTCATTGGTTAGAACTTAAGTCATATGCACAAAACTAGCTCAGAAATATTTCATCATAGCCATTCTTCTCTCTTTGAATAGTATCATACTCCAAAAGTTTTAGTCAGACAGGTCAGTGGCAAAAATAAAGATTATATTTCAAGACTTCCCTTGAAACTAGGTGTGTTCACGTGATTAGGTTTTGGCCAATGCTATGTACATGGAAGTGGTATGTGCAAATCCTTGGACTTTTCCTGAACATAGAGATAGGTTCTTTTCTTTTTCTTTTCTTCTTACTGGTTGGAATGATGATGTGAAGGCTGGAGCTGAAGCAGCTTTATTGGCTCACATGGCCACTTGACAAAGTGAGAGACCTGAGTGATGAAGCAGCAGGAGAGAAGTGGCCTGTTTGTATAGAGCACATCAGCGCTTGAATCACCATCTCCAGAATTTCCCATGAGAGAAAAATAAACTTCTATGTTACTTATAGTACTATTTAGGCTTTTCCTCTCATGTAACCAAATCTAATTCAAACTAACAATATATCGTGTTTTTAGATCTCTCACTTTTTTCCTGGTTAAGATTTCATCACTTTTTTTAAACACCTCATTTCTTTTAAAAACCTGTGTTCATACAAGATCCTGTATGCAAATGTTTATAACAGCATTATTCATAGTCGGCAAAAACTGTAACTAACTTTGGAAAATGGTGTTTAAATAGAAACTGTGAGGCTAAAGACAAAAGAAAACATAAATGAATGTAGACTCAAGTGAGAAATTTGTTTCCCTTGGTGATATGGGTTAGCAATTCAGACACGGCTTTATACGCATACAAGAGTTGAACAAATAAGTAAATTGATAGTGGATGTTGGGAGCCAGGATTTTCACTGTTGTAGAGGGAAGTTACAGATCAGTAAGATAGCAAGATTAGAATAAACCCTGTTTTTTTCTCTTTATGTGGTATATGACACTCCCTTAATATGGTTGCTAGAATAATGTGTTTAAATCTGATATTTATCTCCTTGAGATTTTAGCATAATATCCTTGCCAATTTTCCACTTCTCACCAAAATATAATTTCTTTTATTGTTACCCTTGATTAAATGGATAGATATGTGAAAAGAGTGGCATTTAATTGAATTTTAACAAGATCTTATGCAATTTTTGACAGCTTTATTGAGCATGTCACTACAAGCCATGAGTATTTAATAAAAGTAATAGTTTAAACATCACCTAGTTAGTTTCTAATTCTTTTTATGCTTAAAATGTTTTTCCTTAAAGAAAAATTCTCATTAAGAAATCTCCAATCTCATTCTTTCTTTGTTTGCGTGTTCCCCCTGCATACTGAAAGACATCCAAAATCCTCACCCTGTAATTCAGAACCGTCACTGTCTCCGACCAAGCTTTTCTTTATAGCTTATTTTTTTATTTATGCCTGCACTGTATATGCTATTCAGATTTCTCAAATATATCTTCTACCTTCTCTGTCTTCCGCTCACCACAGCTTCTGCTTTGCCTGCACACCTCACAGACCACGCATTTACTGTTCTGTCCACACTCTTTCCCACTGAGGCTAAGGTTAAATCCATCTGTTTCATGAAGATGCATCTACTCTGATCTTTTTTAAAATTAATTATAAAGCTTTTTAAATTTTCTATATTTTTTAAAGGTGACAGATTTTTGGTTTTTTTTTTTCTTGAGACAAAGTCTTGCTCTGTCACCTGGCATCAGCCTAGCTCACAGCTACCTCAAACTCCTGAGCTCATGCAATTCTCCTGCCTCAGCTTCCCGGGTAGCTGGGATTACAGCATATGCCACCACACCTGGCTAATTTTTCTATTTTTTGTAGAGATGGGGTCTTGCTGTTGCTTAGGCTGGTCTTGAACTCCTGACCTCAAGTGATCCTCCTGCCTCGGCCTCCCAGAGTGTTAGGATTACAGGGGTGAGCCACCAGGCCCAGCCTACTCTGATATTTTCAGTAAAAAATGATCATCCCATTCTCTGAACTCACAACATATCTACTTCTTAAAATATTTATCTCATCCTACTTGGCAACATCTGTGTGCATGTGTGTGTTGTATGTGTGTGTACATGCATTTATGCTTTGTTTGACACAACTCTATCAGAATGCCTTGCACAGAGTATATACTTCGTAAATATTTTTTTGGACAAAATAAGACTACTTAACCTCACACAATGCTGATGAATACCTTGTCATGTAGTGCATTCCCTTACAACTTAGGAATTAATTCTGCACTCTGTTGGCCATGTTTACTTGCTATTTTTATTGGTAGCTGATTTCAAATTACTTCACCTTTTTTAGATAAATAAGGACTGTACCTTCCCCTGTCAACTCATTGAAGGTGTTTATGGAAAGACTATACATGGTGAGAAAAAATATTATGCTTTTCTGATGATATAATTGTACTAGAAACACCCACAGGGCTTCTGAGGCAAACTTCCTTGAGCTTCGTGAAGAGGGGAGCCTAGATGAAAAACTGATTTTTGTCACATTATTAAAAACACATTTCCATGTTTGTAGGCAAATATATATGTGTGTGTATGTTAGACTTTATTACTTTATGAGCATATCTGCCTAATTCCTTTCATCTTTAAATTCATCTTTTTTGATATTTATTGAGCCAGACACTGATAATCTAAGTGTGGGCTATACAGCTGTGGTCCTTAAGCTCATGCAGTTTGTTGTGTTAGTGGGTAGAGTCTACTAAGTAAGCAGTTATAATATAATAAGTGCTTGATTAAGGAAGTTTTGAATGTTGTTGCCATGAGAGCAAGATGGTATGCGAGCCAAGCTGCAGAGATCAAGGAGGCCTTCCTGAAGAATGTGTTTAGGACAAGATCCAAGAACTTTCCTGTGTACTGGCAAAAGTGAGACTAGTCCACTAGAGGAACAGAAAGAAGTTCAGTGCAAATAGAACTTGTTTTGGAATGAGAGCTGACAGAAATAAATGAGATGGGAAAAGTAACCAGGGGTCATTAAGCAAGTTCAGAAACATTAACAGAAGGTTCAAAAGGATTTATAATTATTGCATGGTTTTTGTCATTTTCTTTTACAGAACAATATCTGTTTCAGTATATTTAAAAATTGCTTAGATAAAATTAATTTCATAAGTGTATTACTACATTTTTGAGGGAATAATTTTTTTTTTAGAATCAAAACAATTTTAGGAAAGAATCTAATCACATTATATTTTTTTATTGCAGCCTTAAGTCCCCATTTACTTATGTGTCCGCTAGCATGTCTTTTAGGACTGTCCTTTGAACCTGAATTCTTCGTGACACTGAACTGGAATGCCAAAACTTAGGGAGAGAGGATGTTTGAGGGAGACATTGAAATGGGAGACAACTGTCTAGAACAGAACGATTTTAATTGGAAAGATCATGGAGAGTGGGATAGCATTCTGGCAATTAAGGCTTCACTCTCAGAAGCATAACACATTTTGAGTAAACTGACATTAAAGTGCATCCTCCTTGCATTGCATTATCGATGTCCCCTGCAATAGTGGGAAAATGCAGCCTATAATAATTACTTTTCATGTTTGCTTTGCTAAAGTTAAACCCAGCATAGTATTATTTCATTGTAAGATGTTTATTGTATTTAGTACTTAATTTGAAAGAAATACTCCCAGTCAGTACTTGTATTTCTCTTTCCTTTTCACCCTCGGAAGTGGCTGGACTGCTCAGTGATGTATTCTTACCATGTGTGCTTCTCTCTCCAGATTAATTAAGTAAAGCCCCCTGTAGCACTATCACGGTAATGCTGCCCTTGCTCTGAGTAACACTGGTGAGCCGGCTCTAGTTCTTCCTCGTGCCCTTCAGTTCCGGCCCCTGTATTTGGACTGAGTCCTTGACGCTGCTCTATGTGTATTCTTAGCAACCTGAGAAGATATAACGTATGCATTTAATGTTTGTGCATTTTAAAATTTGTTATCATATTGAATTTTATCCACAGTGACTCTAACTTGAGCAAAAATCAGAAAAACAAATTGAATAAATTCTGAAAACATGTATTTTATATCCCATGAAAAGACCAATTTTGTGCATAGTAAGAAAAATGCATTGTTGGTTTATAAGTCTGGAAATTTTCTGCCCTAAACACACCAATTTTCTTCTAAAGAGGCAATGATAAGAACTGAGACATTTCTATTAAATTCAATTCAACAACTATTTCTTGAATGCCTACTTTGTCCTGTACAATATCCTGGGCCCTTGGGATGTAGCAACACACAAAAGAAAAATGAACCCTTTGGAGGTCGTTTTCCAGCAGTGTAATTGCCACTCAGTAAGGCAATGGCATGACATTCATGGAACGGTATACTTAAAAGTAGCTTCCAGAAGTAACTCAAAGTATCTGCTTTAATTTTTTTTTAAATTACATTTTCTCAGCTCTCCTTCAATTCGACAAATACTGTCCCAATCAGCTTTTCACTTTTACCAAGGAAGATGTACTAGGTCAGTCTGACCATGGGCTGTTAATAGATGTAGCAAGTACAATCTAATGTGCTACCACGAGTTTTGCAAATCCCTGATGGAAGATAGCAGGTGCCACTTGCTAATATTAGAATAGCTCCCTAACATGGTGAATAAAATTTATCAAATATTAGACATAGACTTTCTAGTAAGTTTTGTGTGGGAGAAGGCAGGATGAAGGAGTGACCATAATTACCTACATTCAAGTTGGCTTATCTGGGCTAATTTGACTCTACTGCCTTATTCCTCATGCAAACTTTTGTCATAGTCATCTGCAGCACAAGCTGTCAAAGAGCACAGAAACAGTCAGACGGTATTAGAATCGGAAGAGACTTCAGAGGATTTTGAGTCAATCCCATCACTTTACAGCAGAGGAAACTGAGATTCAGAGTGATTAAACGATATTCTTTCAGTCTCAGACAACTCAATAGCAAATCTTGGGTAAAATATGGATATTCTGATCCCTGTGTCTTGCTCCTCCCACTGGGTTATGCAACTTCCCTACTCTCCACAGTCAAAAATATTGATTAGAAAATAAAACCCATCCTGAAGTATATTTTATATGTAAACTTCGTGCTTGAATGTTTGTAGGTCTGTTCGTTTCCAATTCCAAAGTGTGACTGTCAGGCAGGATCAGCTGGAATTCAGGAAGACGGTAGGGCTTTCTGAGTTTGTTAGGGTTGTTGTTGGCTGGGATTTGTGTCTCTGTCATTGCCTATGATAGAGAACCCAAATAATAGTAGCTTCATCAGGTGCAGAGCTGTTTTTCTCACATAACAAGGGAGTCTGCAGGTACGAACTCTATCGCTAAGGCCGTCATGAGTGACTCTGGCTCAAACTGTCTTCCTGTTCAATCTTAGCATGTGACCTTGTCCTTGTATGTATCCCCTAATGGCTACAAGTCGGTTGTTCCACTTTCAGCATCGGACTTGCATTCTGGGCAAGATGTAGTGGGCAATAAAGGGCAAAGTTGATCTTGTCCTGGTCTAAAGAGTTTTGATGAGAATTTACAAATTCCGTCTTACATTCCATGCACATCCCTATCTGCATGGGTAGCTGGGAAAACACAGATTGTTTCACTGGGAAGTAAGACAGTGTCTCCAGTGATATTTTGCAGTTAGGGGCAACAATTATATTTTTATATCCTATGGGATATTTTTAGGTGGCCTACATTTCTATTGAAAGAATAATAAATAAATAGAACAGTGTGTTACATGGTAAGAACTGCCATGTAAGAAATTAAAGCAGAGAAATAAAAGAGGAGAGTTTTGAAATAACATTGCAATTTTAGGTAGTCATGAAAGCCTCGCTGTGAGGTGACAAGATAAAGTCATGAAGAGAGTGAGACAGTGATCCCATAATCAGCCCCCCACTGAATAAATTTTAATGACCGCTATGTAATCCTCTCCCTTAAGTAACTACTTGACCTTTCAAGTTATTCCCCAGAAATGGTGGATTTTCTGCAAGACAAAGGAGCTGAGATTGTGAAGGCCCCTGGGCAGACTTCCTGACACCAAGATTCACCATTCCCCACAACTTGACCCTAATACTCATAGCCCTTTGTTAGTTACAGGGTCATCTGCCTCAAGGCAAGTGACCCCTCCTTTAATAGTCCAAGATCTCCTTTAGTCTGAGAGAGGGATTTGAAGTGGCTTCTCCCCTTCTCCTGGCAAGTCGTCCGTCATATGGAAGATTCCTTTCTTTCTTGGCAATCCTTCTTATCTCAGTAATTGGATCCTTGTACATGGTGTAACTGGACGTAGGACAAAATTTCCTTGCTATTTCAACAACAATCTAGGTATATATTTGGGACAGGGAATTCTAGGCAAAGGGATACCAGTGCAGTGGTGAGAGTGTGCCCAGGAGGTTTAGAGAACCAAGGAAGGAACAGAAGTTAGAATGGAATGAAATCTTTTCACTAAAGCCAAAGATAGCTTACTCTACTACGATAGATTTATTTATTAAAAAATCTGTCATAAAAGTCATGCTATAAAATACATTTGCAATGAGAAAAGATAAATAATAAATAAATGATGAGCAAAATTATAAACATGTAACAACATTGTATTTCCCTTAGTAATTTCAGTAATAAATTTTTGGCATAAACATTTTTTGAGAATTCTGTTGGATTACAAGATCCTCCTAGGCAAGGTACAATAGGTATAAAAGAAAGAAATTGGCATTGTCCTAGTAAAACTGTTGGGTCACAGTCTGCAATGTTGTTTCTTGGTGAGCTCATGGCCGAAGAATGACCAGACACACTAAAGTAAGGCAAGCATGAAAATGAGGTTTATTGAGGAGAGAAAGATAGGATTCTTGAGCAAGAGCAAGATATAGGGTTACAGAGCATTATAAACATATGTCACAGATGATGACCAGACCCACTGTTGTAGCAAAAAAAGGAGAGCTTGGTTATGGTCTGGGTCTTGTCTGGATTGGGACCTCCAGTCACCATGAAACCACTTTGATGGACAGATGGGAGTTACATGACCTGAGTCTTACAATGCATGCCAACCTCCCATGAGCTTTCTGAAATCCCATTTGGGGGGATGAACTGCAAGGGCACCCACTTGTGTCCCCAGGAGAACCAGAATCCCTCACTATCTACCTAATAAAACACTTTCTTTGTTTTTGATTAGAATGCAAAATACTCTTTATAAGCTCATTTGAGAGAGAAACTTTAATGCAAATAACTACAAGCAAGTTAATCTGGACAAAATCCAAAAGACTAAAGACTGAAGTAGAGTAAGAATTTATGGCTAAAGGGAAGAACTTATTGGAAACATGCAAAGGTCAGGCCCAGTGGCCTAGTATAAGATGACCACATTTGGTAAGCAGTGGTAGAAATGAGTGAGATGTTGGAGTTGATCCTATAACTGTTCGTAAAGGAATTTGGAATGTGAGTCAGAATTCACTATTGAGTGAAAAGAAAGCTCTTAGGTTAGGGGAGACACACAAACTTAGACAGTTCTCATAGGGAAAAATGTTCTACAACCAAGATATCAGCCAAGATCAACTCACAATTTTACTCTACAAAGGGCAGAAATCATAATGGTAGAACGAAAAAGGAAATCAACGAAAAAGGATTAGTCAGGAAACAGTCGTCATACAGATTTAGGCAGACTGAGATCAATATCTGAAGCATATTCGTACAAGTGTGTTTAAAACCAAGTCAGATGTTCCCACCCATCATCTGCTGCAGCAGTGCCTGAGCCATGTGTGTCACAGGCTGGCTCTGTCTGGCCCAGAATCACTACCCACCTGTAGGAGGAAGAACAGTCCAGCTCGGACCTAGAGTCTAAGACACAGCTGCATAAAGAGCCACGGCATTTTGGGTTAATTGACCGAAATCTCAGTTGGGATTTCTGAAAGAAGAATTAAATAGGGAACAATACCCCAGCCAGATTGGATGTGCAAGTGTGCTACAACCTGAGAGATAATTTTTTTCTTTGCTGACACACTAAGATTCAGGAAGGATGCCTTGGAGGAGTTGCGGTGGTTTTTAAAGAAATGGGCGCTCCCTGAAAACTCTCATTAGAAGGAGGAAATTCCTGGGGTGCCAGTGGGTCCTGAGACTTTATGGACAATACTCCCACCGCTTGCCCAGAGATGGAGGAGATTTAGTTATGACTTTGGGGGCAGAAGGAAAAGAAACAATTTCAAATTACTGGGATTAAATATTAATAGCAGACCAAATATAAATGTTACCAACTCAAAACTGACCCAAAGACAGGAGAATTCTAATTATGAGTTCTTAAAATCCAAAAGATCTTCCTTTTATGGCACTGTCTCTTGTTTCTGCCCTTTTACAATTCTCAGTGGTATCCATCCAGCTTGGGTACCATCCAGCTTGCATGTCCATCCAGCTTTGGGTACCATCCAGCTTAAGTATACATCCAGCTTGGGTGTCCATCCAGCTTTGGGTACCATCCACCTTGGGTATACATCCAGCTTGGGTGTCCAACCAGCTTGGGTATCCCAGAGATCTGGAGACAGGCCTTGGGTGCCTTTTAATATCCTCCAGTGACTCCCTACTCACCCATATAATCATAATTAATACATGCCACAGGCATGAAGCAAGATGACTGTGCGTGTACCTTGGAAGACATCACATTTACCTGAAACATAACTAACTCTTGGAATTCCAACTTATCGAGAGAAATATAATTTTTTCCCAGCTGAAAATTCTTTAAAAATTTGAGGTAATTCAATGACTTTCATTCAAACTGATGAGTTTAGAGGTTGAAAGCTACAATATTTACCTCTTTATTAAAATGGAGATAGCTATCTAAAATTTCCTTAAATAAATTCTGTATTGAATAAGTCATTTGTAGTTATGAGTAGCACTGGATGCTCAGGTATTTGCTATTTATATAGCAAAAAGGAAAAACTAATCAGGCCTGAAGCATTACCTCTTACTATTCATACTTGGATTACAGGTTCCACTGAGGGATCTACAAGAGAATATGTACCAAATAAGACCATTTCTTTTAGTAATTAAAGGCCTTAGGGCATGATTAACTAACTCATGAAGGATGTATAAAAATACTGAAATTATGAATAAGGACAAGAGAGAGAAAATGTATATACTTTTACCAAAAATGTATGCATGCACTTAGGATCTACCTCTTTTTAAAGGAGGTCCATAAATTGTAGTAGTTATATAAGTTATGTAAGCCACTCCCTCAAACTTGAGCAGAGTTGAATAATACCCTTGGTCTCTAGATATACAGACATACACATACATATTGTGTCAGCATGGATGATTAGAAATGATCTGTATTTTATACTTCTTGAATTGTAAGAAAACTGAGTTCTGTATTACAAATAAATGCAGTCATGATCACAATACTAGCAGGAAGTAGAGTATAAATGTTATTAGATTATCATTTCTTAACATTATGGAATTATAAAAGGAATTTAAAAGTAAAAAGTACTTTCTTCTATTCTTTTCCACAGGCTATATTGATGGAACTTGTGCCAAACCCTTTAGTTCAAAGACAGGGAGCCTTTGGTGTGTTTCGTTTCCCATTGTATTAGTGAGTGGCCTCCTGAGTTCCCAGTGCAGCAGTAATGGTGCCACTGGCTTCTCCTTGCAGATCTGCATGCTGGGCCACCAGGGCCTCCCAAAGGATCAATGTGCTGCTATTGCTGCCAGCTTTGTGCACAGCAGGGTGCCTCTCCCCGTTCCTCTCCAGTGTGTCCCTTGCTGAGGTCGACAATGAAAACCACTTACCTTCTAGGTTTTTCTCAACAGTCTATAATAATGCCAGTCTCAGCCCACATACTCTATTCTGCTCTCTTTTCACACATCTGGTATTCTGTCTTTTCTTGTAGGTTAAATATCTACTGCAATCCTTGAGGAGATTAAAGAAGTCTCCCTTTTTTCCCCAATAGCTGAGGAATCTTAGTCTGAGTGAGAGATGGTCATTATAAATCCCATATTACCTAAAATGACAGGAAATCTGAGATTGTACAGATTGTACTTAACAAAGGGGCCAAGTGATGGGACTAGAAACACAGTCCTGGCCCTCACTTGCTGAGGGACACTTGCTCTCCTCTGGGCCTGCTGGCCTGCATCTCCTCTTAGAGGACACTTTTTACTATTTTTCCCCAAATTGTTATGTAGATTATGGGGTTCTGGTAGGCCCTCAATAAGCTCAAGTGGTCATTAATTTTATTTTCTCAGAAAACCTATCTCTCATTTTGCATTTTAAAATAACTATATGTAGACCAGATAAGCCCATAAACAGAGTTAAACATTGGGACTCACACAGCATGAGTCAGAGTACAGGGATTAGAGTGGGTTGGGTGAAATTTGGAAATTGCCTCCAAGAAGGCTAAACCAACTGCATTTCTTTTTGTAGAATTAAACCATAGAGGCTACCTTCTATGGTATTTGGTGCTTACATAAGTATAAGGATTTTAGGCCAAATATTACAAATACTTTCCTAACTAGTATATATTTTATGAATTACAGCCTCTTAATTTTGGTGTAAATGATGAAAGTTCGGAAAAATTATGGAGTAATGGTTATCAGCATGAAAAATGACCACCTAAACTGAAATTTAACCTTTTTCTTCTAGTTTTTTTCCAGTTCAATTTGAATCTTGGGCAAGTGTTACTCACCTAAATGCACTTAAGCTAAAGTCATTTCAGATCACCTGAGTGGCATTTAGACTATCATCATCAGATGGCCAACATGGATATCTAAGAAAAACTCTATTAACATTAATTTAAATTTTGTAGCTATGATAACCTAACTGAATAAAACAAAAACAAAAGATGAAAAAACTCTTTATTACATATGCAATGCACAGCAAGATAGCCACCAGAAATGTCAAAACATTGACAAAAATAGCAGGCTTGTAATTATGCTTCTAGTACAAATCTTCAAAATATCTCAAATTTTGGAAGCTCTATTCTCAGAAAATCCCAGGACTTCTTGCACTGAAATAGATAGTTGAGGTACCACTGAAACATTTAGGTTCTAAGAATTTCTATTTGACATAAAAGAAAATGTAATATATTAATATATCAGTCATATGTTTTTCACCAAATTAAATGCATAGTAGAGACCATACATTTTATAGAATGGGATGAATGACATTTCTTTTGGTGCTAAAGCACCAACCAGGTTCCATGGAAAATCGGTGTTCTTTTAACATTCTTAAGAGTTTCCTTGAAAATGTATAATCTTTTAAAAGAGTTTTAGAGAATAAATCTCATTGTACTATAAAAATATGTAAGCCACATGATAGAAAAAAATATAAAAATGATTCTACAAGCTTATAATATAATTGCCTATTGGGCCTTTGAACATAGTGTTGTGATAATACCATAGGCCTGGTTATGTGTAATATTCATATTTAATTTTTTTGTTTTATTTATTGAGCAATACTGTGAATGTTAGAATGCAGACTTTCAAATTTTGAGAAATCTGAAAAAAATCACAGTGATTTTGATAGCTGCTTTCTAATGTCCCTAAATCATGGGGTTAATTAAAGCTGGGAAATGTCAAACACCCATTGAAATGAAGTAAAATGGGACAGAAATGAACAAGTTTTCCTCAGACAGTCAAACTAGTTGTCTATGCAAGGTCATTTCTACTAAGCTCTGAAAGTAAGGGGATCAGTGACAATACTGCTCAAGTTTATTTATTTAATTACTCTGTGGAACTTTTGGTCAATGTGTGTGAAATAAGGAAGGTGACATTTCAGATTTTCTTTTTCCTTTACTCTTGATTAGCCATCCAGTATAGACCTGAGGAATGGTAAAGAACTTCATTGGACGTGACAGAAGATAGTTTTCTCATCCATTTTTAAAATTTATTTAACAAAAATTCACGTTATTCTTTAGAAATATTTATTTTCACATTTTTAATATATATACTTTAATATGTAGTCTCAGACTGAAAGATGCTATTAATCTACATAAAAAGTTAAAATAAAACCTTCAAATATTAGTGTAGAAGGTGCAATTATCCACATATTTAGTAAAATATTATTACGGTCAAGAGAAATTCAAGGATGCTTTTTATCATGCCTCTCTTCCAAACAATAGAACACTGATACAGTATACAAAGATTTAATTCTGTGATCCCCAAGCCCTGGGCTATGGACTGGTACCAGGCTGTAGCCTGTTGGGAACTGGCCGCCCAGCAGAAGTTAAGCGGCAGGCTAGTGAGGGAAGCTGTATTTACAGCTGCTTCCCAGTGTTCACATTACCATTTGAGCTCTGCCCCCATGCACCCCCCACGCCTGTGTGTGGAAAAATTGTCTTCCATGAAACTTAGGAACCAGGCCACACAGCAGGAGAGTGAGGGAGCAAAGCTGCATCTGTATTTACAGCCGCTCCCCCTTGCTCGCATCACCACCTGAGCTCAGCTCCACCCCCATCCTTGGAAAAATCGTCTTCCATGAAACCGGTCCCTGGTGCCAAAAAGGTTGGGGACCACTGATTTAATTAACATAGACTCATCAATGATAGGGAGTGGTTACCAGTAATGGTTGAAATTATGAAAAAAAAGATTAAAATTAAATATGCTTAGGAAAATTCTCTCTCCTCTTTGTGCTCTTCTTATCTTAGAACCACGAGAAGATTCAGCTAAGAATGTGCCTCTGCCTTGGAAGGACAAGTAGGCACAAGAAAGGAAAGTAGAAATAAGAAAACATGGAGAAACTTGTTGATGTCTCACTCAAACCTAATTTCTATTCTAAAGTGTCAAAATGAGTTTACTCATGAGTTCAGCTCAACAGGGGGAAAGAACTTATAGGAGTTTGGAGCCAAAGTTCTACACAGAAGTCAATATATGTATTTGTAAAAATGTTGTCCTTTTAAATGCGTAGCTCCATGCGTATTTCTTTGTGGACCTGGGGAATTGGGCAGCAGTGGCTGTGTTAGCTACTATTTGGGTTACTTAGAATTCTTACCTCACAAAATGTTGTGAATTTGGAAGCTGCTTTTATTTTTAATATATTGTTTTCTGTCACATAAGCATGGCATCATTTCATACATTCTCGTGATCGGAAAAGCAATAGAAAGTTTTTGATTGTTACCTAAAATTCATCATGAACAAATACATCTGAAAGTAAATAAATCTTGCCAAAGTTAATGACAAAACTAGAATATATTACATTAAAATTTGGAAAAGTCTGTTCATTTTTGTACAAAACATTTCTTTAAATTAGATTTTTATAGACATTGACTAGTCCATGTCCTTTCTAGCATCTATTTGGAATTTTTTTCAGAATCTACCATTTAAATGAAGGCTGACAGGAAGTGTTACCATGGTTACCTGTATCACCTAAGAATGAAATGAGAGTTTTTGAAAATTTTCATTCCTATGCTACCATAACTGCATTATGTACAGACAATTATGTCCTCTGGGGTTAATATACATTTTACTACATCTGCTTGTAGCTCATGAATAATCCCCTGAGCTACTGCAAATGTACTCTTCCACTTGTAATGAAACTCTTTGTCCATTTCATCCATGTGGTAGACAGAATAAGAGCACAACACAAATCTAGAGTATGATTTGAATTTGGCCTTTTCTTAGTGACAGATATTCACTGCCTATTATTCCTCCTCTCTATTGTTTTTAACTTTTTTATTTTGCTTATTCTTTTCTGTTATTCTGTCTCTGGTAAGTAAAGACAAGCATCCTAGACCCTTATGTTTAAATGCCTCCTGATCAGTCCAAAGAGCTTTGTCCCTTGACTCTCCTTAAGTTTTGCTTCCATGTCCTGCTACGGATCTCTCCACAGCATTCCTTCCGCCGACGTGGCAAATGTCCAAATGCGGCTGAAATCCACAACCAAAGACTATGACTGATAGATTCTGTTGTGATGAACTTCAAGTATCAATTCTATCATTTGTGTACTTTAAATATTGTTTTCGATTATCTTCAGGATCATTGAATGTCCATACTTGTTTACCAGATTTCTTTGTATTTTAATATGGGAAGTTGTGATGGCAACACTGTGTTTTATACAAACTAAAAATATGATACTTTCCACAAGAGCTTAACACTAAAGATGTTGCATGTTTTCTCTTTTGCAAATGCACTTTGAATATCACTCTTTTTATTTTATCTTGCCCTAACCAGAGGAGATACACCTCAGAGGCTGGCACTACCTTGTGCAGGCTTCTGTTCTCTCATTCACAGCACAGTGGTGCTGTAGCCCCTGACAATCAGAAATGCCACCAGGGACAATTCTAATAAAATGTCACCTAGTAAAGTGTGCCCTGTGATCTTTCCATTTCCTGTTCCACAAAGCAATGAATAAAGCTTAATGATATTGTTCATAAATTTTAGTGGCATTAGTATTTGCAAAGACTTGAAGAATCCCATCCAAACCCACGATAAACACAATGATAATATGATTACAGTTTGTATGATAATTTATAAAGAATTTCCACATGCATTAGCACATTTAACAATGGACTCAATCCTAGGAAGCATAAAAGCAAGTGTATTCATTATCTCCATTTTATATGCAGGGGAAGCGGAGATTTAGAGATGGGAAGTAATCTACTTGAGATTACACAAGATAAGAATCTGACTCCAATGTTATTAATGATGAAGCCCAAGGCTTTCTGTTATACACTGTGGTTCCTCCTCTCTAGTCTTCACACCCAAGTTTAAAAAAATAAATGTTTGTGATTAGGATCCAAAATAGAACACAATGAGAAAAGTCAAATCTGTTTTTTTTTCTTTTCTTGACTTTATTTTAGTTTTTTCCATTTAAAAAGGATTATATTTTTATCGAATATTCTTCTAGGTAAAGATTAAAGCATAAAATGTGCATTTATTCTAGATTTCTAATTTTGTGTGTGTCTTTATATGACAACTTCTTTAATCAGGGCTTAATCTGACCCATTTCTTCTTTATTTTAAAAATAAAAACTGTTTGATATTTTATTTAAAATATTATTCAGTTTTCCTCTTCAAAGCAAAAATCTCTTTGTTGTATTCACCAAATAATATAGAAAAAAGCCAGATTACTCTCAGAACAGTAGATGTTTGGAAGTCTGACAGGCAATTTCCTGGAATAAGCCAGCTCTGAGAGAGTAAGAACACATGGTATGCCAGATAAAAACAACTGAAACGTAGCAGAGTACAACCAAACATAGCATTAGAGTAAGTGGCTGCATTAGCTGTAGTCAATGGAAATTTCCAGAAAATAGGTCTAGGCTTTTAGTGAGAGTTTGTGCTCTAATTCTACTCTATGCATACAATTCATTTTCCAGAAACTAATTTGAAGTTTCTTTATCCAAACATAATCTACAGAAATATTTACTTTAAACATTTTGGTGAATTCTGAAATTAGCTTAAGAATGAATTGTATTGCATTAACATAGCACAGCATTTAATGTCTCTATTTTCTGAGTATGTGTTATACTACCAGTGATTCAAACACATCATTAAAATAGTGGTTCTTATCCTTTCAGATATATGCATATATGTGTTTTATTTTCCAGTAATATATATCAGAATTATGCTTTTATTAGCACCACTATTATTACAAAATTTGCTTCATAGCATACATGTGTTTTATCCTCTTTTTTCACTCAGTGGTATACAAAATCTAAATTATAGCTGGCATGTGCTTTTAATCAGCTCCTCTTTCCCCTATCCTCACTAAACTGGGACATTCTGATATTTTAAATTCTTAAAGTATGGACATGATTTCCATTGTTTAATTTGCACTTGTGAACTGTGGAGGTGGGGGCATTGGGATTGTGGAAGTTTGGAAGGTCAGAGGAGGCTTTTCCAAGGAAACACTGGCTGAGCAGATTTCTAAAGGAGGGAAGGAGTGGGCCAACAGAAGAGCGGTGATGCTGGCATGTAGGCAAAGAGCACCACACTTGTTGGAGGCATGGAAACAAGGCCAGAGGGCCTGGAGCAAAGTCAGGAAGGGGAACTTGGTAGAGATGAGGCTGACAAGGCAGGTGAAGACCTGGCAATTCAGGGAGTTATAGGCCATTTTAAGAATTGTGCTCTTTATCCAAGAACAATGGGCGGCATTGATGAGTTTTAAGCCAAGAGTATGGGAATGTTCAGGTTTGCCTATCAAATGTCTCAAATCATTTGCCACAATGATTGGGGCTAATTTTGGAGGAAAAAGTAAAAGCAGTAAGGCCAGTTTTGAAGTTGTTGCTGTGATGATGGTGCAATACTGGCTCTCTCTCTTCGTCACTCTGCCACCACAAAAGAAAAGCTGCCATGGCTGTCTACTCTCAGGCTGTGTGGAA
>CAUYSK010040998.1:0-10730 GCA_963575035.1 Avahi laniger | reverse complement strand
GATCCTCCTGCCTCAGCCTCCCAAGTAGCTGGGACTACAGGCATGTGCCACCATGCCCGGCTAATTTTTTCTATATATTTTTAGTTGTCCAATTAATTTCTTTCTATTTTTGGTGGAGACAGGGTCTCGCTCTTGCTCAGGCTGGTTTCAAACTCCTAAGCTCAAACAATCCGCCCGCCTCGGCCTCCCAGAGAGCTAGGATTACAGGCGTGAGCCACCGCGCCCGGCCTGGGTTTGTTTTTTCTTAGGATTTTGGGCAGTTCCTGAACGTCTGAAGCCCAGCTTAGGAGCTCCTGGACCAGCTCTTCCTTTGTAATTTTCCAGGTCACTCGCTCCAGAGCGTGTTGCACGGGTGCCCTTCTGCTGGGTGCTGATAGACACCGAGTGAGAAAGTATTCTCTGGTCATGGGAGCTTGGAAAACGTGATTCAAGTTGAATGTGTTTCTGAAGTGCCAGACCTCTCTAAGGTTAATTCGCTAATGAGCACCGTGACTCTCCCCAGGATAGCATGTCTCATACCTACTGGACCGGTTAGAATTTTCCAGAATGCACTTGGAGGAAACCTACTCTTAGGAAATGGTTCTCTGAGATTAGTTTCCATCGTTGTCTGAGAGGTATAGTTTTGAGACGACTCTGTTCAGCTCTGGGGTTCCACGCATAGGGATGTTTTCCGGTTAATCTTTGTACGCCGTGAGATGACCAGGCTGGTCTCCTGTGCCTTGCAGGATGTGGAAACATCCCTAGTCGTAGGAGAAGATCTGGAACCTTCTCTGGTCAGCATCCTTCTTTGCCTGGGAAGATATGGGCATGGGCCAGTGTGGGGCAGCCAAGGTTTCCTCATCAAATCGGAGTTTGCTGCCCTGACAACTCGGGGTACAGAGCTCACCCCTGTGCTCAGGACCACCGTGCTGGGGTCCCTTTACCCTGTGGTGTGGCACACACCTGGCACCGTCCCCACAGCATCCCCACCCCCTCTCTCGCTGGCTGTGGTGGTCCTGCGCGTGGACTGTGGACCCTCCCTCAGGATCTTCCTTGAGAGACCATCCACTTTGATGACGGCGTGATCGGTCTTCATTGACAACCAGCCTGGCAAGCCAAGCATCTCTGGGTAAGTCTCTGTGTGCCTTGGCAGAGACTGCTCGGTAGTGTCCCCAGCTGTCACATGCTGACCTGGTGTTGTTCCAGCCCCGGAGCGGTGAGCCTGGCCCCATGCGCGTGGGGAGCAGGTTGCAATAGCGGCTTGAA
The DNA here is from genome assembly GCA_963575035.1 of Avahi laniger. Taxonomy (NCBI): domain Eukaryota; kingdom Metazoa; phylum Chordata; class Mammalia; order Primates; family Indriidae; genus Avahi; species Avahi laniger. The sequence continues at coordinate 9,485 of CAUYSK010040998.1, read as the reverse complement.
GGGGCTCTAAGACTTGACCTGCCCCTGAAATCTCTCCTACAACTCCTCCTGCCCTCTGCTTCCCAAAGAACATGGGTGACATGTTCTGTGTCTGAGAAAGGATGGAGGCTCCCAGGCTGGTCCCATTCAGGCCTGTGGATTTCTTAGCCTGGATGGTTAACATCCCGGGAGGCGAGAGCACCTGTCCTGGACCCTGGCCACAGAAGCCTGGGGTTTTGGTGAGGACAGCCGCCGAAGGGACGAGCCATGGATGCCAGAGGATGGCCTGATGTCTAGGAGAAAGGAACATTCCGGGAACGAGAGAAATGACCGAAAGAAAGTCCCTACGCTGCAGTGTTATCAAGGGCTGTGCCTGCCCTGGGGCCTCACCGAGGACAGCATCACATGCTCTGGCCGGAACACGGAAGCCAAGCTATAGAGAGGCCATCCCTCCCTTGTTCCCCATGCCGCCCCCACCCCAGCACACACACGCACCTTCCCACGCCAGGACCCGCCGACTCCTCCTCCCATCCCCCATCTTCCTCTTCCTTTCACGATCGCCCCGTGCTGGCACGCCACGTTCTGTGGCAGGGGACGTGCAGGTGGCGTGTTCTGCTGGAGAGTACGTTGGGTCACATATATCGTGTGGTTGTTGCCTTGATCCACAGTAGGCAGGTCCTGTTTAAGGGGAACGGAACTAGAGCACCTGAGTGGCGTGGGATGGAGGTGGGATTGGAAGGGAGCAGTTGGCTCTGTCGGCTGTTTTCAGGGAGGAGGGGAGAAAGGACGGCTATTTCAGAATGTCCGTGAAGCAGGGAGATCTTTGCTCATTCCCACTTGAGTTCTGCAGGCTCCGCGTGGGACGGAGGTCGCAAGCTGTCTTCCTGACGCACCCATTTCTGACAGCGTTTTCCTCGCACACCCCTACCAGGACAAGGACAGATGTGAGTAGGAAAACACGGGAAATATCACTGCTGCCTAAATGCCAGCTGCCCTCTCACTTCTCTCCTCGGTGCCCGTTACGTTTCTTCTGGACGACCGGTGTCTCGCGCTTTAGTGGAGTTGGCATCGGAGGCTTTCGGGCAGGAGCAGGTGTTTTGATTAGGCAGCCCTGATCTCGGGTGATGAGTTGGCTCCGGGCATTGCTGGTGGGATTTGTCACTTGAAGGGTGGCCTCCATGTCCTCATTGTACAGATTAACAAGACAGGCTTCCAACCAAACATAAGCAGGTGGCAGACAGGAAATACTGTAGTGATCTATGAAGTTTGCTGTCGAGGGGAAAGACTGTCTGAGACCTATGTGGATTTTGATTTTAGGCCTTTAATGAAATTTGCTTAAGGAAATGCTGCCCGTGGGTGGTGTTCTGAGCTGTCCATCAAAGCCACGTTTCATGAGATGAGGTCTGTTTCAGGTGAGTTGCCGTCTGCCATCATTTGGAGCTGGGAGGATTCAGTGTGTGTCTCCTGCAGCGCACGGGCCAGCGGAAATGCTCTTGGCCTGGGCGTCCTTCCAGGCATTGCGTCGAGAATAGCCTGCATTCGCCTCCCCGTCTCTCTGCGCCAGCGTTTGTCCACTTTTTCCTCCTGTGTGCTCAGACCCAGCCAAGCACTGAGCCCAGTTCTGGTTTGGGGTAGGAAGGAAGCCTGGAAGGAGACCCTGCCTGCGGGTGCCATTCCCACCGTGCTGCCTGCAGCTTGATCCTGACTACTTAAGACTCCTTGGCCTGGCTGATTTCGTCACCTCCTGTGGACTCCGGATGGAGTCTGGACACCTGGTTCTAGCCAGTTTCCCATCTGCTTGCCTTTGAGATCACGGACCTGTTTGAGTCTGTTATCTGTCCTGTGTGTCTCCTAGGAAATTTTTAGGTGTTCTCTAGCCAGACTCGTCATCCTGGCCCTCTGGTCTACTCTCTACTTAGTTGTGAGCGTAAAATGAGCACTGAATATTGGAACATTCTTGCTCTTCATGCCAAGCGTGGTAGTTGCAGGGGGCGGGGTTGACACTAGATGTTGGGTAAAGCAACACCGAAGTGGTGGCTCTTGTTCCCCAAGACAGGTGACCAGAGAAGGCATGAAAACACCTTTCCTTGGAACGTGACATTTAAGAGCAGATCAGACCAGTACCTGCTGGGGTCAGGTTAGAAGTCCATCCAAAAGGAAGACCTGAGATGACTTGGAATCGAGGGCTGGCCCAAGGCGATGTGTCCACAGAGATTCACATTTGCGTGTGTTCCGTTGACTTTGGAAGCATTTCCTGAGTATTTGCTGTGGTCTAGGTATGTGCCTGTGCTCCCAGAGTAGAGGGGACACCCGGGATATTTGCAGTGACTTTTATAAAGAGCCTTAAGTGGACCAGAACCTATTGATGAAATGATCTTTCTGAAGATAAGTAAGAGGTCAACTGCCCTTTTATTTGACAAGCACACATTGTCCTTGACTTGCAGGCACCTGGGTGGAAAGTGGAAGGGACAGTGCTGGCAGGGCTGGGACCGGAACCTGGGGTGCTCTCAGCCTCAGCACACCTGAGGGCCAGCTGGGCGCTGCCTCTGTCTCTGTGTTCATCCGCTCTCAGCAGCCTTCCTTCCAGGCCATCCGCGCCGAGTCTTGTTCACGAGTGAAATGAAAGAGGTGGGGCCGGGGGCTGGGAGGTTTTGTCCCCGCTCTGGGCAGCGCAGTGCACGTGCAGGGGCTGGTCCCATGCTTGGTATTCCCAGGAGGCACAGATGGGAGTGGGGAGTGGAGTTCTGGGGGAGTTCTCCTGTGCTAGCCCCACTCCAGGTTTCTAGAAGGTCTCTGTAACATGCTGTCTGTGGTTTTCTGCGCACGCGTGTAGCACAGAGAGCAAACTCGAACGATGGGGTGAGTGGTCAGAAGCTTGTGGCCAGCAGCAGCCTCCAGTTTTCTTGCTGACCCATGAGCAGCTGTGACAGGAGTGACATCAGCCACAGCTGCCTTTCTCTGTAGTAAGTGACCATTCTTCCCAGGTTTCAGCCCAAATCATCCCGAGTATGAAGGGTTGAAGACCAGTGATGAGGATCCCTCCTTGGCCAGACTTTGATCAGGTTCCTCTGAGCCCTCTTCTCGACTCAGCCTCGACCTTGGCCTGCTGAGCCCAGTGTTAGCAAAGAATTTCGGTCAGTATATTGAGAACCCTCACCCTTGATATCTGATCACCTCACTAGCCTTTAGCTAGAGTCCTGTTTCCGTTAGCCAGTGTATCAAGACCCCCCTTCCCTGGCCAGCTGACCAAGTTCTCCCATGCACCGCTTGTTGACTGTACATCCCTGCTCATCCTTGCTGTGGAGGTCAGTGTCTCTCCTCTGTTGCAGTCGCCTTGAAGAAAGGCTCTTTTGCCTTTTTAAACAAATGTGAATTTTTTTTTTCTTTAACTTCGGTCAGGGTAACACTACCAATTACTGATCATTAAAGAGGCTTCTACACTGTCACGGGTTTTTTTGTTTTTGTTTTTGGGAGACAGAGTCTTGCTCTGTTGCCCAGGCTGGAGTGCTGTGGTGTCAGCCTAGCTCACAGCAACCTCAAACTTCTGGGCTCAAGCGATCCTCCTGCCTCAGCCTCCCAGAGTGCTGGGATTACAGGCGTGAGCCACCACGCCTGGAGTCACAGGTTTTTATTTCCAAACATTATTTGTATTAGTCTCCTGTTGCCATGGTAACAAATTACTATAAATTTAGTGGCTTTAAAAAAATCTCGGCCAGGTGCGGTGACTCACGCCTGTAATCCTAGCACTTTGGGAGGCCAAGGCGGGTGGATTGCTCAAGGTCAGGAGTTCGAGACCAGCCTGAGCAAGAGCAAGACCCTATCTCTACTAAAAATACAAATAAATTATCTGGACAACTAAAAAATATATATATAGAAAAAATTAGCTGGGCATGGTGGTGCATGCCTGTAGTCCCAGCTACTCAGGAGGCTGAGGCAGGAGGATCGCTTGAGCCCAGGAGTTTGAGGTTGCTGTGAGCTAGGCTGATGCTACGGCACTCTAGCCCAGGCAAGAGAATGAGACTCTGTCTCAAAAAAAAAGAAAAAAAAAACAGGGATGGAGGAACAGGAGGAAGCTCTGTCCTCTGGCTGCACCCTATAGACCCTGCCTCAGGGCTTAGTGAGCGAAGAGTGGCAAGCAAACTGTGAGGATGATTTATACACAAAATTTTTGCAAGACTTGGGAAGTCAAAGAAGCTCCTTTGAAATCATCCTGACAATGTATGATATATATGCATGTAGCAGGGTGACTAGTGAATCAGATTTAATTTTTAATTATTTTTTTAAATATTTGATATATAGAGGTTGATATTTGCAGAGAAAGAATTGGGAAACTTTCCATAAACAGGATTGTTCCAAATGAGAGGCAAAAGATATAAATCTTAAACTTTCCTAAAATTCAAAGTTACTGAAACCCATTGAATGGATGGGGTTAGGCTTGACCAAGACTTGGAAGCAGGAAAGACCACAGAAGCCCTCGACACTCCCATTTCTAGATGTTAGAAAATAGACAGGACCAGTGGACTGCTTTCTGCACGTGGCCAGTGGTCCTGAAGTAAGTATGTGGCTGACAGCAAAATTAATTCTTATCTAGCCCTCTTACACCAGAGGAAGATAAAACATTAGTGAATCTAAAGTGCCATCCTCTCGGAGCTCAAAATGGTACTTTGGCTGAGTCTGCTGAGGCAGAGCAAGGCAGCCATGCAAGGGAATCTTCCTACCCTGAAACTCAAAGAATGCCAGCATCGAAGACAGGCAGCTGCTGATCTGAAACTAAGGCAGGAGTTTCAACCTTAGCCACACTGTTATGGACAGGACTGGAGGAGTGTGCCAATGTTGATGGTTAGCCGAGGGTTGTGTGCATGTCTTGGATATTACAGGAGTGTCCGATTGCCTACAGAGGCTGAGTTGGAAGTAAACCAAACTTACGTTGTTTGGTTCCAGTATCTCCCAGCTTCAAGGGGTTAAATGCCAGCCTGTAAAGCAGAAACAGTAGGTCTGACTAATTGGAGATGAGAAAACACTCTGGGGATTTTGAGGACTATCATGAGAATGGAATGATCCTGTGGAAATAGCATTAAAGAGCATTAAAAAATGATGGAATAGTAGCTGAATCCCATGCTAGGAAGAAGGGAGAGATCTTTTGCATGGAGGAGGCGGGGAGTCTCTCTATCTCAGCCAAGCAGCCTCAACGTGTGGCCCCTACGTGGCATATATAGCATGGTGAGCCCATCAGCAGGGAGTGCGTTTGTTTCCTATTGTTGATGTAACAAATTACCACAAACTTAGCAGCTGAAGACAACCCAAATTATTATCTCACGGTTCCAGAAGAAAGATTTCTAAAGTGTGTCTGTAGCGCTGCGCTCCCCTTGGAGGCTCTAGAGAAGAATTTATTTCCTTGCCTTTAGGAATTCGCATTCCTCAGCTCATGGCCCCGTATGATTCTGACCTCTGCTTCCATAGTCACGTCTGCTTCTTGACTCTCCCGTCCTTGCCTCCCACTCTCACTTACAAGCATCTTTGTGATTACTTTGGGACCACTTGGATAATCCAGGATCATCTCTGCATTTTAAGATCTTTAAATTTAATCCCATCTGCAAAGTCCTTTTTGCCATGTAAGGTAACATAGTCACAGGTCCTGGGAATTAGGACATCTTTGGGGGCCTGTTATTCTGCCTACCACAGAGAGCAATGCCAACACTGGGCATTGACACCCACATCCGTGGCAGGGGCTGGGCCCCTACTTATGTCTCTGGCTCATTTCTGTAAATACCAGTTTCTGTAGAGTTTGAAAAGAAAATATTCACAACTCAAAAATTTTGCATTAGGTAAGTTGCTATTTACTAGAATGGCATTGTTGGCTATGTAGAGATCTCCAAAAAATATTGTATAAGTGCCCTTGAAAAATCTTATTGAAGCCATACCTTAGTCAAGTGAGAGATGAATCAAAATTAAAAACAATAATACGTCATTAAATTTTTTAAAAACCAGGTTGTAGATATCAAAACAGTCACTAAGGCCAATCTAAATTATTATAGTAAATATTATTTTTAAAATTAAGTAAAGTCAATGTTTTTGAAAACAATGATAATGCTGAGAGCATGAGCATGTGATTCGTATAGCCATGGGTTCAAATACAAGCTATTTGGCATAACAGTTGAATTTTTACATGGTTAAATTATTGTTTTATGATTGATGATGTTAATTAGAGAAATAAAGATATATAAAAACATGTTTTTAAAAAACTTATGATAGACATTAAGACAGTTAAAGTCAAATTGTTTACTTTGTAGAAGATTGTTAAGGATAGTAGAAAAAATAAAAAATTATAAAAATATCGTAGTGGTTAATTCTATGTATTAACTTGACTGGGTCAAAGAGTATCCAAATTAAACATTATTTCTGGGGGTGCCTATGAGAGTGTTTTAGGATGGAATTAACATTAGAATCAGTGGACTCGGTAAAGTAGATTGCCCCCCACCCTTAATGTGAGTAAGCTTCATCCAATCTGTGAAGGGCCTGAATAGAGCAAAACCCTGAAGAAAGAGGAAGTCACCCCTTTTTTCTTTGTGTCTGCCTGCTGAGCTGGGACATTAGTCTCTCCTGCCCTTGGACTGGGAGTTACACCATTGCCCCTCTGGTTCTCAGGCTTTCAGACTCAGACTAGAATTAAATGACTGGCTTTCCTGGGTCTCTAGCTTGCAGATGGCAGATAGCGGGGACTTCTCAGCTTCCATAATCACATGAGCCAATTTTTTACAATAAATCTGTGTATACGTGTTTGCATGTATGCAAGGACTGTCCGGAAAGTATCCAGACATTGTTAATATAACAAGACAGTTACATGACTGGATATCTTTCTCATATAATTGGTTCTTTTTCTCTGGAATACTTTAATACAATAAGAGAAATGAATAAAAACAGAAAAATTAAAAACTACTTCTTCGAAAAAAGAAACATAAAACAAAGTGACAGAAGTAAGAAAGTAAGGAAAAGTATGTCAATTTGGTCAACATGTATGATTGTATTATGCATTCCATTGAAGAAACATATTGGCAGTTTGGGTATAATGAGCAAAATAATCTGTCTAAAACTACATGAATCAGAATTTTTGAAAATGGATAGGCAGCATTTCTCAAGTAAAAAAAATAAGTTTTAGTTGCAATTTTAATTTCAGATGAAGTTGATAAGCAAAGGCAAAAATAATTAAATGGGCTAAAATCTGTTATTTATATTTAAATAAAAATATAATATTCATGGATTTTTTGGTGATGCTTAATAATGTATCCAAATATATAAGGCAATGCTTGAAAAAGAAAGAGAAACAAATGATCTAAGATAACTCTCCTTGCCTTTGACAGGTTAGGTACAAAAATTTAAATAAGGACATACACAATTATAATCACATAATTAATAAAAATGAAACATTGGTTTATATGTAAACATTTTATCCCCAAATAAATAATATAATCTATTTTTTAGTTTACACAAAATCTTTACCCGCCCCCCAAAAATTACATATTAGGCTACAAAGTATATTCAGCACATCCTAAATGGCAGAAATTATTGAAGATAGATTTTTTTCTGACCAAAATGCTGTAAATTTTGAAATTTATAAGAAATGAAAAATCCAAGCATTTGTTCATTAATACATCAACAAATCTCCTTGGTAACAAGATGGTCAAAGAGGATCTCTGTAAGACAAAGCTTTGGGAATGTCTAAAGTGATGAATAGAATCAAATTGATAGTCAAATGTTTCTATTATTAAACACTGACTTAAATTGAAAATCTATTTGTAACCAAATAAAAAAATTATACCTTTAAGCATATCTGCATGTAGTCTATTTAAATGAGTTCTTAGACATGGAATTATTGTGTTAAACGGTTTGCATTTTTAATATGCATTTGAATTGTATTCCTACAGTATTTTCCAGAAATGTTGAAAAGTAAAAATATCAGCTATTGTCTCCTTTAGAACAACCTAAGAATTAATTGAACAGTTAGCAATCATATGTGTACAACATGAAACGTTTTATTTTACAACCAACTGTATTTTTGAGCCTGCATTATATAATAGTGTAAGCAATGTGGTTTATTTCATTATAGTAATCTTGGTCAGACAATTTTAAAGCCAGAGTCAGAGTTTTTATTACCAAGTGTCAGAGCTCTGTGGGCTCCAGCTGTTCATGTCCTCCCCTGACTGGTCTGCGGTGCTGGTGCGTATCTGATTCTGACATGTGGCCCACTTGGTGACCCAGCTGTGCACCTGTCCCACCCCCTGCCATGTGGGGTTCTAGAGGAACAGTCCATGGAGTGTGACCCCCAAAGTCCCGTTAACACAGGCTGTATTCTCTGCCAAGCTGTTTCTTGAAGGTGGCAAGCCAGCCCCTTCCTTCTGCTACCCCTCTCTCTACCTTCTGTGGCTGGCTCAATGTACCCTTGCAATTTTGTGGAGATCTTTAAGCTTTCTCTCCCACTCTTTTCCTTTTACCACTACAGGTGTGTTGTGCTTTAAGGGTGTATGTGTGTGTGTGTTACATGCATACTGATACTTGCTCATTTTGGTTTATTGTTCTTTTGCACAAGTTGGCTGAGCACAAGTCTCTATGAGAGACTCAGATGAGAAATACTCACCAGCCTCCCATTTCAAATTATAAGGGAAATTCTTCTTGGGATGGGGTGATCAGGATGGAGGAACAAGTCACCTTCCCTATAAACAGGACTCACTCTCCTAAAATATTTGCCTCCCTCTTTTCTTTCTTTTTTTATTTGTGCATTCACTTCTGGTGGTTAGGGGAAGACAACACTAACTCTTTGGGTTTCTTCATTGTTTTATTAATACATCTACAAGATATTGTAAAGTTTAACTACCTGTAATTTGAGGATTGTCTTCCATAAACAAAGATGGGATGGTTGCAAGGGAAGAAAAGATGACCTAGAACTGGTAGTTGACATCCTGAGTTACCGCAGTGGGATAACCGCATATGTCACTTCATTAGGGCTCTAACAATTGGTAATGTGGTACTGACAAAACAATGTGCAGAAAATGGAATGGAATATGAATTGGTGTATCTCTGAATTAAGTATATGCTAATGAAAGAATTATACACCAATGCTTTATTTAATAAATGGTATGAAAAAGTTATTTGCAGATGGATTAAAGAATGAAATGGGCAAAAGTACTGAAGGTAAAGAACGTTGAGTGTAGATTTTTTCAAATAAACTAATATTTAGTGATAAAAATGAAATATCCTTATTTTCTGAGGTTCAGGTCAACGAACCTCAGAAAATTTATCTATCATACAAGGACCACTTTTGAAATTATTCTTGAAGGAAGAACTCCAGCAAGAAAAATAAATCAAGGAGATGGTAACACTATGGAGCTATAGCTTTGCAAATATTATTATTGTCTTAATAAGCAAAAACAATAAACGAACAGACAAAAACAAACAAATGAACTTCATAACAATCCAGAATTAAAATTTTAGATGATTCTAACATGATAGGG
>CAUYSK010040997.1:0-73085 GCA_963575035.1 Avahi laniger | reverse complement strand
TAGTATTTGTCTTTCTGTGCCTGGCTATTTCACTTAGCATAATGTCCTCCAGGTTCATCCATGTTTTCACAAGTGACAGGATTTCTTTTTTTTTTTTTTTTTTTTTGAGACAGAGTCTCACTTTGTTGCCCTGGCTAGAGTGAGTGCCGTGGCGTCAGCCTAGCTCACAGCAACCTCAAACTCCTGGGCTCAAGCGATCCTTCTGCCTCAACCTCCCAAGTAGCTGGGACTACAGGCATGTGCCACCATGCCTAGCTAATATTTTCTATATATTTTTAACTGTCCAATTAATTTCTTTCTATTTTTGGTAGAGACGGGGTCTCGCTCTTGTTCAGGCTGGTTTCGAACTCCTGAGCTCAAACAATCCGCCCGCCTCGGCCTCCCAGAGTGCTAGGATTACAGGCGTGAGCCACCGCGCCCAGCCAGGATTTCATTTTTAAGGCTTTTCTTTTTTAAGGCCAAATAGTATTCCATTGTGTAAATATACTACATTTTCTTTATTGATTCATCCATTGGTGGATAGTTAGTTTGCTTCCACATCTTGGTTTTTGTGAATAGTGCCGCAGTGAACATAGATAAGCAGGTAGCTCTTTGACATACTGAGTCCATATCCTTTGGCTATATGCCCACTAGTGGGATTGCTGGATCCATATCACCCTTCTTGCCAGGACCTCCTGTGTCCCAGACAGTGATCACCCTTCTCTCTAATCCCTGTTACAGGCATGGCTGTGGCCCCAGAGTCTTGCCTCCTAGGGTGATGGGCATAGTGGGGGCTTGTTACTGGGACACAGACGCAGCAGCCTACTCAAGGCTATGTGGTTAGAGGGGCACAGGCCAAGAGTGGGTCAGATCCCACACCCACCTAGGCTGTCCATCCTGGCCCAGACTGCATCCAAGAGGTGTGGTCAGACCTGCACAGGCAGGTTTATTAAACATGGTGTTCTCTCCCCCAGCCTCCGCTTGTCTGTGCCACAACTGTGCCAGCCTGGGCCTCCTTTCCCTTCATGGTGAGGCAGCACATGGCAGCTCCAGCCCCATGCCAGGGAGCAAGCCCTCACATGGGTTGATGTGGGTCACACACACACACCCCTGCCACCCCTGTTTCCTCTAATAATTGAGTCTTCAAAGACTCAAAGTCTTTAACTCAGAAGTTTGTCAGTTGGGAACCCACCTGGTGACCCCACCTTTTAGCCCAGACATTGCCAGGCAAATGATAATAATTGATGATAATTTACCTGAAATCAATTACCCGAATCAATTTTTGCCAAGATGGTCACAAATGGTCGTTGTCTTACTCTATTATTTCTTTTAAATTTATTAATTAATATTCTCTTTTCTTTATTATCAGTATAGACTCATGGATTTTTATTTTATTCAATGTGTTATAATCCATTACTGTCATTATTTATTTTGATCCTCAAATTTTCCCAGATTTGGCCAGCAGAAGGTCCCTTCTGTGTCCCCATCCTTTTTCGAGCACTTCCTTACTTTCTGGCATCACAAGATGTTCCAGGTTCATCTTGTACAAACCTGGAATCAGCCATTTCTCCAAGGAGCCCTGGTTCCCTGGAGCAAGAAATGGTGTTTAGAATCTAAGACCTGGGCAGTAGCTGTGTTCCTCAGTATTGGGGTGTCATTGTACTTAGCAAAGAGAGCTGGGAAATATGTATGTAAAAAATATATATATATTTTTTGAGACAGAGTCTCACTCTGTTGCTGGGCTAGAGTGCCATGGCATCAGCCTAGCTCACAGCAACCTCAGACTCCTGGGCTGAAGTAATTTTGCCTCAGCCTCCCAAGTGCAGGGACTACAGGTGCTTGCCACAACGCCCAGCTAATTTTTTGTTTCTATTTTAGTTGGCCAGCTAATTTTTTCTATTTTTAGTAGAGAAGGGGGTCTCACTCTTGGTCAGGCTGGTCTCGAACTCCTGCCCTCAAGGGGTCCTCCCGCCTCGGCCTCCCAGAGTGATAGGATTACAGGCGTGAGCCACCACACCCAGCCTGTATGTAAATAAATGACAAACACATCTATCTATTATCTATTTCTCCAATTCCAATCAAACACCACAGAATTCTTCCATTCTTCCCCAATTCCATATTTCCTCAATTCTCAAACAGGAACCTGGGTTTCCATCAACATCAGTATAGTTATTGCTCCATTCTACACAAAAAGGATTTTCAGAATTGCTATACCCAAACCATTGTGACACTGTGAAAAGCAAACTTTCTAAGTAGAGATCAGAGCTCCAGATTTATTTAATCCTTTTCTTTTTTCTTTTTTTTTTTTTTTGAGACAGGGTCTCACTTTGATGCCCCCGCTAGAGTACAGTGACATAATTACAGCTCACTGCGCACTTGAACTCCCAGGCTCAAGTGATCTTCCTGTCTCAGCGTGCCAAGTAGCTGGGACCACAGGCATGCACACCATGCCCAGATAACTTTTTTATTTTTATAGAGACAAGGTCTCATTATGCTGTCCAGGCTGATCTTGAACTCCTGGCCTCAAGCAATCCAGCCTTGGCCTCACATAATGCTGGAATTATAAGCATGAGCTACCTCGCCCAGCCCAGATTCATTTAATCTTATTCAACATTATCCTTTTCTCTTTAGACTGAAGGTCAATAGTCAAAATAATAGTTTGAATACAGGTTCAAATGTTACTTGGATCAGTTCTTTGTCTTCAGTGTGGTTATGTTATTCATTTGCAATACAGATAGGTTCACTTGTTTCTGTTTATATTCACTTTGGGGGGGGGGTTCCCATCTTTGTTAATTTATTGTTTTCAATATGTAGAATATTAACATAGTTCAAAAGGTCCAAACTATACAGGGTGTGCTCAGAAGAGTCCTCCTGTCCCCTTCACTTCATTCCTGCCTGCTGGAAAAAGCCAGTTTCTGGTTTATCCTTCCTGTGTTTCTTTTGCAAATTTCGCAATACACATGCTACAAAGTTTTTGTAATTTTTAGTTTATTTTAATGGCTTTGGAGGGAGCATGCACTCCGCAACCCACCACAGTGCCCATCCCTCCCTGTTGCCTTCGCCAGTCCACTTTTCTCACTTGCTGTTCCCACCTGGCCCTGCTGAGCTCTCCCCAGGCCCTGGTAGCTCAGGGGCAGCCCCAGGCTTGCAGGCATGACTAGACAAGGACCAAAACCTCAAAAACCCAGCCTCACCTCCTAGAGGCAAATGTCCATATTCGAGTTGTAGCCATAACAGGAAGAGGCGCCTTTGTGGACAGAGCTCTAGGAAGCAGTGACCTGGATTCCAAGTCAAACTCAGCTGTGTGATCTGGGACATATTTCTCCCCTCTCTGGACCCCAGTTTCTCTCATCTAAATAATGGAGAGTTGGACTGAATTCCAGCACAAAATGAGTGAAACCAGGAGATCTATGTCCTGGTCTCCACTATCTAGATCTGCACAGATGCTGACTGTGTGCCTGTGATGGGTTCTGGGGGCACAAGCGCAAGCAAGACCCAGACAAGGCCCCTGCTCTCATGGAGCTTGCATTCTAGTAAAACAGGCCTTAAACAAATGCATGCATAAATACGATACATAGCTTCGGGTAGGGAAAGTGCCAGGAAGCAAAATAAAACAGGGTAAAGGGTCAGCGTGGTGGGAAGGTGGAACAATTTTAGAAAAGATGGTCAATGAAAGCCTCTCTGGAGCAGAGACCTGAATTAAGTAAGAGAGAGCAAGCCAGGGACTGATCTGAGAGAAGGGTGTTCTGGCAGAAGGAACAGCAAGTGCAAAGATCCTGAAGTAGAAACTGGTTTGACAGGTAGGAGGAACAGAAAGCCAGTGCCGTGATGGGAAGTGTGGTGGGCATGAAGGAAGGTGAGCTCAGAGAGGTTGGGGGAAGGCAGATAAGGAGGCCAGCTCACATCACAGAGGAGCTGAGATTCTGTTCTGATGATAGGTAAGCTCTTGGAAGGATGAAAGCAGGATCATGTCCCCATTTGGTTGGTTTTTAAAGGGATCCCCTTCAGTCGCTGTGTGGAGAGTGGGTGTGTACCAGCTAAGACCCACTCACAAAACAGAAATTACCCTAGGTATTCCAGACAAGGGGAATTTGAGGCAGGGAAAGAAGTGAACTTCCAAATGGAAGATGATGAGGCAATCCAAAGATAAGCAGCAGCAGGAAGTCACTACCACCCTAAGGCTGGAGGGATAATGGAAGGAAATGGTGCTCTGATGCCCAGAGGCTAGGGTCACCCTACAGGACCTAGAACCATAGAGGGGGCTGCCTCAAGGGAGGCCCAGGCTGAGCATTAGAGGAGAAATACTCTAACTTCTTCCCTCCTCCCAACCTCCAGTCTAATGCTGGTAACTTCCATTGCTGAACATGCCCAAAGCCAGTTGGCAAAGGAGCCTGGGAAGTACAGTTCCCAGGAGGGCACAGTAACCCTGGGGAGGAGTAGGGAATGGGTCTGAGGCCTAACAGGCAAATGACCAGCACGAGGTGCAGGAGCAGAGAAAGCTGAAATGGCCCAGGTGAGAGGTGGTGGCGGCTGGGACCCCAGTAGTGGTGTTGGTGGTGAGAAATGGCTGTATGCTAGAGATCTTGATGGACTGGATATGGGGCAAGGGGAAAGGGAGGCATCCTGAGATGGAGTTTTACTAAGATGGAGAAAACCCTGGGAGAAGCAGATTGGGGAGAGCTCATGAGTCATAGTTATGTTTCGGACAGAGGAGGTTTGAGGTGCCAATTAGTCAAAGTACTGAGGGAGATGTTGAAGAGGCAGCTGGATTCAAGCAGATTCAAGGAGAAGGAAGGAGCTTCAGATACAAATGCAAGCTATCAGGGTGTAGCTACCAGGGGTTTTGCCATGGGATTGGGTGACTTCACCTGGGGGCACCACTGGTTACGTGGCTTTCCCTGAGCCAACCACCCTGCGGTGGGGGCAGATGTCACACACCGATTGGTCAGGACTAGGGTTTGTGCCTAATCAAGAAAATGGAGGGCGGGAATCTTGTTCACTCAAACTACATATCCTGAAAATTGGAGAGGGATGGTTTCTTATTCTGTGCCAAGTTAATATTAGCTGAGCACCTATTACGTACCATGTCCTATGATTTTCCTTCACTTTTCCCAGCCTCCTTTCTTTCTGAGAGAACTGACCCTCCTGGGGGCCAGAGTAAACCTAAGACTCTTCCTGCTCCAGCTCTTGCTTCACTGGTGCCTCAGTTTCCGTTTAGTACAAGGGCTAAATAATGATTACCCCCACTCATGACGGTGGGGCAGGGAGTAGATAGGGGCCACTTCCCACCACTGGGAAAGGTAGAGCAGAGTCTGGCTGACTCCAAGGCCCACGTTCTAACCATCTCAGTCTGGGCTCCTGGCCAGTGCCTACTCTGCCCCCAACCACCACTGCCCCAGGAGCACCCCCAGGCTCTTCCACAGCAGAGCCTCCAGCCTCGAGCTGGCAGCTGCTAGGACCCAGGGGGCTGGCGCCAGGCCCTGCCCCTCCCTTGCCAGCCCTGTGTGTCTCCAAAGGGCAACATCAGAGTGACAGTCAGTACCATCTCCGACAGGGGCTGAGTTGCTGGAGCTGTGCTGGGACAAGGGAGAGAGCTGGCAGGCTCAGCCTTGCACCCTTCCATGGGGCTGGCCAAGCCCCCAAGACAATGGCAGGCTGGGCGTCGGAGTCACCCCCTGGGCAGCCAATGAGGTGAGGGGCCAGAGGAGCAAGGGACAGGTGATGGGAATTCTGGAGCTGTAGGCTGCACTTTGCTCTTTGTATCCCAGCACAGGGTGAAACCTGAGCTCTCCAATGGCCAACACCACAGAGCCGAACGTCTCAGAAGTTGCAGGCTCAATCGGGTTGATCCTGGCGGCTGTCGTGGAAGTAGGGGCACTGCTGGGCAACGGTGCAGTGCTGGTCGTAGTGCTGCGCACGCCAGGACTGCGCGACGCGCTCTACCTGGTGCACCTGTGCGTCGTGGACCTGCTGGCGGCCGCCTCCATCATGCCGTTGGGCCTAGTGGCCGCGCCACCGCCCGGGCTGGGCCGCGTACGCCTGGGACCCGCGTCGTGCCGCGCCGCGCGCTTCCTCTCCGCTGCGCTGCTGCCCGCCTGCACGCTCGGCGTGGCCGCGCTTGGCCTAGCGCGCTACCGCCTCATAGTGCACCCGCTGCGGCCGGGCTCGCGGCCGCCGCCGGTGCTCGTGCTCACCACCGTGTGGGCCGCCGCCGGGCTGCTGGGCGCGCTCTCCTTGCTCGGGCCGCCGCCCGCACCACCCCCTGCTCCGGCTCGCTGCTCGGTCCTGGCCGGGGGCCTCGGACCCTTCCGACCGCTCTGGGCACTGCTGGCCTTCGCGCTGCCCGCCCTGCTGCTGCTCGGCGCCTACGGCAGCATCTTCGTTGTGGCGCGCCGCGCCGCCCTTCGCCCTCCGCGGCCAGCGCGCGGGGCCCGGCTACGCTCAGACTCTCTGGATAGCCGCCTGTCCATCCTGCCGCCCCTTCGGCCTCGCTTGCCCGGGGGCAAAGCGGCCCTGGCCCCAGCGCTGGCCGTGGGCCAATTTGCAGCCTGCTGGCTGCCTTATGGCTGCGCGTGCCTGGCGCCCGCAGCGCGGGCCGCAGAGGCGGAGGCAGCTGTCACCTGGGTAGCCTACTCAGCCTTCGCAGCTCACCCCTTCCTGTATGGCCTGCTGCAGCGCCCGGTGCGCTTGGCTCTGCGCCGCCTTACCCGCCGCGCGCTGCCTTGGCCTCCGCGGGCTTGTACTCCGCAGGCCTGGCACCCGCGGGCACTCCTGAAGTGCCTCCAGGGACCCCCAGAGGGCCCTGCCTTAGGCCCTTCTCAGGCACCAGAACAGGCCCCGGAGTTGGCAGGAGGGCGGAGCCTGAGTATGCCAGGGGCCACCTGAGAGCTCCCTCCTGAGCTGGAGAAAGGAGGGTGGTTTCAGAGAGGGGCCCAACCAGCCCCCTGCACAGGGGTAACAGGTGCCTGCCAGGACTTCTGGCTCTGCAACAGGAGAAAGGGTTCCTGCAGCCTGGTGAGGCCCGAGGCTTCTGAGAGCCAGGAATCCTGGGTTCTGGGCCCAACACTGCATGGTCTTGTGCAGACCTATGCTTCCTTAGGCCTCAGTTTTCCCATCTGTGCACAGCACCATCTCTAAGGGCCCGCCAGCACAGATGGTTTGTGAAACTCATGGATGGTCCCCAGGCCAAGAGAAGAGAGAAAATGGGCAGGGTCACAGAGAAGATAGCCTTAAGGGCTCACAAAGTGATGGGCCAAGTAGGGCAGGGTCTGGGTTGTAACAGTAGGAGGAACCAGTGGAGAGACTCAGAAGGACTTCTCTGACATCTGCACCACGGAGAAGCTGGACAAAGCAACTGAAACTCCTCCATCTGCTTCTAAAATGCCCAGAAAACAACTGGATCAATTTGGTGCTAGAAGCAGCAGGCTGGATGACTTGACCCGCAAATGGCCCTGAAGCCCCAGAACTGGTGTGTGGAAGGGGTTGAGGTCCAACTGGGGTTGGTGGATTCACAGATGGAGGTCCTCTAGACCCAGCTGCACCCATTTTCTGGAGGTTTTTCTACCCCCAACACCAGTATTTTACAACTTCCTGGTCGCTGAGAATATTTATTCAAAAACAGGGATTGAAAAAACTGTACAGAGTGTCTGCTGCTGAGAACTGGGCCCCTGCCCCCATGCCACTCCCCCAGCTACCCGGCAGTGCCCCCTCTCGGGGCACCCCCTGACAAGCCCAGCCAGTCCATTCCAGTCAAAAGGGTATCAGTGGAAGCAGCAGGAATCTGCAGGAGGTGGGGAGAGAAGCATGGCCCCAGCCACCCCCAGCCCTCCTCCCTGACTCCCACAGGGGGACAGTAGGCTGGGAAGCCCTAAGGGATGGGAAGTGCATGAGTGACACCCCCCTATGGTGGGGTCACTAGGGAGGCCCCTGGCTGCTCCCTGTATCCAAGCACAGAGCTGAGGGGTGGGGCCCCCTGCCCTGGGGCTGCCGTGGCTCTGAGGACCCTGGGCCAGAAACTGCCGCCACTCTGAGAGGAGAAACTCCCATAGACAGAGGCAGGGTAGGGGGTGCATCCATGCTTCTGGGCATTAGCGGCGCTTGGGACCCCAGGATGGAGTCTCCTCGGGCGTGTAGGGTGCGGAGGCAGCCCCCTGTCGGTGGTCCTGCCTGCCCCTGCCTGTGCCTCAGCCAGCCTCAGTAGGGTGAGAATTTCTGCCGCTCAGCCTTCTTGCTCCCATTGGCCGCTGCCATCTTGGCAGTGTAGGCCGCCAAGCCCGGAGGCGGCCCTGGAGAGGCAGGTGGTAGAGCCAAGAAGGGCACAGGTTTGAGGCCGATGAAGTTGGAGAGGGAGATGGCATAGGGTGTGCCCAGCAGGCCTGGGGGAGCTGTGGGCAGGGCTGTCAGGGGTGGTGAGAAGGGGGCGGGCAGGTCTGTGGGGGCCGAACCAGGCGTCCCCCCAGAGGTAGACTTGGCCGTCTCTAGACTGGAGAGAGGGGAGATGAAGGGGAAAGTAGAAGTGAGAGTCAGGCAATGGGGGCAGATACAGGGCGTGAGATCAGACAAAAGACAGGAGACAGGAACTGAAGGGAGAACAATGACATGGGGTGAATATGTTTGGGGGGAAGGTGAGGATGGGAAGAAAGGACAAGCAGACACAGTAAGGGGTGAAGGGAGACATGGACAGGCCAAAGAAACAGCAATGGGGAAAGAGGACGTGAGGGATGGAGGGAGAAGGCGGGAAAACGGGTGAGTTAGGTAGAAGACCGTGGGGAAATGCATGGGGCTAGGGAGGCAGAGGACGGGCCCAGACAGAGAAAGGAGGCCAGCTCTCCCCACCCACCCCTCCCTTTCTTGGGCACATGAGCCCCATGACCTGTTCCACCCCCACCGCCCACTCCAGGCTCACCAGGCAGTGATGAGGTACTGGGCCAGGGCGATGGAGACCGGAGAACCAGTGATGGTCACATGCCGCTCGCCAGCGCCCTCCGCTTGGTTCCCAATCTTGATATGTGCCCCTGACATCTGCCTGATCTCGCTGATCTTGCTGCCCTGGCGCCCGATCACGCAGCCAATCAGCTAGGGGGAAGGCAGAATTCAAACCCCGGGCAAGGCCCAAACCCCCGGGCCCCCTACCCACCCTCCAGCCACCCTATCCCCTGCTCACGTCATTGGGAACCAAGAACTCCTGTGAGCTGGTCTGTGTGCCAGGATCCAGTCCTGAGTGGGAGAAGAGGGATTGAGTGTGACTCTGGGCCTTTCCCGTACCCCCATTTCCATTCCCCCTGGAAGGGTGGGGGGCTGCTCTTTTGGGATCTGCCTCTGCCTCCTCCTGCAGGGGCTGCTCACCTGGCACCACGCTGGGAGAGGCAAAGGGGACCGCATGGCCCGAGAGCTGCTGGAGCTTGGTGACCTGTGCCAAAGAAGAGGGGTAGGAAGTCAGAGGAGGTTTGGTTTCAGAAGGGGTGCCTTGGGCTGTAGGTCACTCACCTCAGCTGGGGTCACAGCCCCATACTGACCCTGGACAGAGAAGCCCTATAGGGACAAAGTAGGAGAAAAGGGGGTTACTGTGATAGGTCAGGGCAGTTCAGCCAAAGTCACTCCTTCCCCCGTCCCTGGACCCCCAATTCCTTCTTCCCTGCCCTCCTCCATCTCCAGGAATGTTTCCCACCACTCCGCTGTTTCCCTCACCTGGTTGGCAGAGAGAAGGACTGTACCTAGGGAGAGGCTGGGATGATATGGGATAGTGGCTCCTTTGGGTGGGGACTGCAAGGCATAAATGGGGAGGCTCTGTCAGGACCCTCTCTGACCCACTAACCTCCCCAGGTGCCCAGGTAGCCTCAAGGCCCTCATGACCCTCAGGTAAATGCATCCCTGCAGCCCCACTCTGCCCCACCTGGTGTCACATGCATAGAGTTTGGGGTGCCTCACAAGGCAGGCCCAGGGCCCATCTCCTGCCCCCTCACTCCCTGCCCCAGGGCAGCACCTCCAGGATAACAGCACAGATCTGGCGCACACACAGGATGATGGCATCGGGCACCCCAGACACAGTAACAGCACGTTCTGTGGAGTTAGGGAGCAGGTCCCCTGCCACTTGTACCTGGGCACCTGTAGTCTGCAAACAGAGAATGGGGGCTACTTCTGGCCGCTCCCATGACCCAGAGAAGAGCCACCCAGGTTCAGAGCTTCCCAGGGAGTAGGAAGCCATAAGTCCAGTTCCCCTCTCACCGATGGAGGGTGTGGCTCCCTCTGGGTCGTATCCCTCTCCCCTCACCTCTCTGATCTCCTTGATCTTGGTGCCAGCCTTCCCAATCAGTGAGCCACACTGGCTGGCAGGGATGACAAGGCGCAGGGTCACTGGAGGCCTGGAGACATTCCCACCATTTGCAGGAGCGGCACAAAGGTCCTGGGGCAGGGAGATGGTGGATTGGCTGTGCACACCCCTGCTACAACCCGCCCCTCCTCAAGCACCTTCCTGCTGAGGGATGAGTAGGGTACCCCTTCCCCAGTCCCAGCCCTGGGAACACTGCCCTGGGCTTGTCCTCCTCTCCTCCCTCAGCCACTATCTGGAGTTGGAGTCATGTTCCTCCCAGGGAACCACCCCAGGTCTCCCACCCCGGCCAGCCACAGACCTCATCCAGCTTGAAAGCGATCATAGAGACCGCATGGAAGACAGCTGCTGTAGACCCAGTGATGGTGGTGATACGCTCAGGGCAGGAGCCCTCGGAGATGGTGATCCGGGCACTGCTCTGCAGGTACAGAATGAGGGCCGGGCAGTGGGGCACCTTTGCTTCTCCCTCACCAGGAACTTGTCTGCCTGCCCCACATGCCAGGCCCCAGCCAAGGCTGAAAACCACCACCCTCTGGGGCACTCACTGGTCAGCCCAGATGGAGTGGTTCAGGGAGAAGGTGGGGCAGGGATCTCCCCTCCACATCAGGTGCCCTGGGCTCCTCCCCCACACTCCATCCTCACCTGCTCCCGGATTCGCTTTACGGTCTCACCCTTCTGTAGAAGACAAAACAGAATCACTCTTAACCGGAGCAGCCATCACCTCCTTCCCTGGGCTTAGGCCTCAGGTGGAGGGGGATGTATAGAGCAGAACTGGCACCTACCTTCCCGATTATGCTGCCCACCTCCTGCAAACAAGACGAGAGTGGTCAGATAGGCGCCAGTGCCCCAGGCCTGCCCCTCACCCAGGCAGGGGCTGCACAGAAGACAGGATACCTGAGATCATATTCATACTGTCCCAGCCTTGTCTTGCCCTCCACGCCCTCCTACCCACTCACCTTCCCATGCATCAGCATCCGCAGCGTGAGGGTGATGCTGAGCTCTGGTTCCTCCTCCAGCCCCGCATCTGAGCCACTCATCCTGTCAGGCGGGGCTGGGGCCACAGTGACCTGGGAGTGTGTCCACGCTGTGGCCTGGCCGGCTCTGGCAGAGGCAGTGAAAGAGGGGTTAGAGAGAAGCCCAGTTCATTTTGCCTCTGTCCTCACGTGGGGACCCCAGAGCCAGGCTAGCCAAACTCCCAGAGAAAGGAGACTGCATGGACCTTGAACTCTAAATGTCTCTCTGGCCAATGTGTCTGTGTGTGTCTCACTAGCTGTATAACCCAGGACAGGTCATGTAACCCTTCTGAGCCTCAGTTTCCTCATTTGTAAAAGGGGATACCAATTCCTATCCCCAAAGAGTTATAAGAATTAAAGTGAAATAAGCACTACATGGTGGGTAGCTAGGCCCCATGAGTATCCTTCCCTTCTGTTACATTAAAAGAAAAAATTAACTAGAAAGACCATGAGAGCCCAGAGAGGAAAGCCTCCTCCCTAACCTCTTGGGAGAGGGGACCTCTTGGATCAGGCCTTGAAGGTGGACTTAAAGGTGAAAGATTACTCCAAGCAAGAAAAGGTCAAGTCCAGGGCCCAGAGTGCCCGCTGGTTACAGTATGGAGCAGCAGCTGGAGAGGAAGTTGGAGCAGCCATGGGAGGTCTTGTAAGGAGGGTGGCCTCAAAAATGATAAGGCTTTAGGAGGGGCCCTCATTCCCCCTGCCTTCCCCAAGCCTGGCAAAGACTTGAGGTAGGTATTGGGAGCTCCTCCGCCAGAGGCCCCATCTACTAGAGGTCACTAGAGGAGAGGACCCCTGCAGACAGCTCTGGGCAGGATTCATTCAGTATTGGGCTGTGGGGCGGGGGATGGGGTGTCAGGGGACCAGCAGTCTGCACAGTGGTTTCCAGTCTCTCTCCTACGTGCCGAGAATGGCCCTGGGAACAGGAGGTAAGAAGTGTCCAGGTTGGCCACATTCCCAGCCTGGAACACTTTCTACTGTACCAGAAACAAGTCACTTGGACTCTGAATCTAATTTCCTCACTCATAAAATGGAGGGAACACCTCTCCCTGGACCTGGGTGATGGGTAAGAAAGGGATTGGGCTGCGGGAATGTCAAGGCCATTAACTGATGGAGGAAGGCGGAGCCTGAGATTAGCTGCTGGGATTAGCTCAACCGCCAGCCCTCCCCACCCGACCCCTTTTCATGCCCTGACTTAATCCTGAACCTTAATCCTGCTTGGAAATCCCTCTCCTTCTGCGGCTGTCTCCTGCCATGGCTGAGCCTTGATGGAGAGCTCAATGGGGGACCAGAACCCGAGGAGGAAAAGAGGGAGTGGGACCAACTGGTGCCAAGCGTGGGCAAAGAGCAAGCCCGAACCCTGCAAATTCCTTCTGCCTGGGAGGGTGTGGGGGCAAAGGATGAGTGTGCTGGTTTGGAGCACTCGGGAGGCCTCTGGGCACCTTCCTCCTCAGCCCCTGACCCATCCTGACATGACAGTCGAGGGCACGGAGCTCTGTCTAATGCTCTCTTCTGAACTCCCCTTGCTAGCCAGAGTTTGAACATGGAGTGGGAAGAGGGCTCCCAGTCTGGTTCTTTCTCGGGAGGCTGAGCAAGTCACTGTATGGCACGAGGTCTCCATTCCCTCATCTATCCAATGGGGGTGACAACTCTGGTCCCCTGAGCACCTCCCCTGGCACCTGCTCCTCCTTCCATTTGAGTTCTGCCGTAGGCTCTCCAGAGGTTGGAGATCAGCAGTGGATGCAGGACCTGTGCTCTCTGAGCATCCTGGCTGGCCTCATGCTGGCTGCCCTTGCTAGACATTCCCCCAGCTGCCTGCACTTCCCTCCATCAAAGCACTTGTGATGACATGCTTGGTTTCTGTCTCTCTGGACAGCCAAACTCAGGAACCCCTTAGAGTGGGAGCCAAGACTGCCTTCTCCTTATGTCCTCAGTGCTCAGTTCAGAGCCAGGCCAGAGAAGGTGCTCAGAACATAATTGGTTAGCTCAGCAGGTGAATTCACTGCACAGAAGAGGAACCTGATGCCTGGAGAGGGTCAGTCACCTGCCCAAGGTCACAGAGAGGTGGGGCATGGTGGGAGTAGCAGGGTCCTGCCAGCTAGTGCCAGGCTGTCCCAGGCCTCATCTGCCTGCCTTTTCAGGCTGCTCCTGTCTGGGTCTGTTAGTCCTCTTCCTGGAGAATGGGCTCTTCCGTAGTGAGGACAGGGCTTTAGTAGTCTCTGAGACCCTGGTCAATAGACATGGGTCCTGTTTGGAAAGGACTAACAACGTATCCGGAGCCTCAATTTTAAGCTGCAAAATTTTCTGGGGCTCAAGGACCCCTCTGGGGTGGTAACCAATGGGACACCTGATATCGTCCCCATGCTACCTCCACATCACCTCTTGTGGCTCCAGAAAAAAATGGGCCAGGAGGGCTGGAAGATGGCCAGAACTAGAATTTCTGCCATGAAAACAATGCCTGGGTCTGCAGCAGAGACCCACTGCTCCAAGTCCAGTGGGTGACCTTGGCCAGGCCCTCACCTGACCTGGACCTTGGTTTACCTACCTGTACTTTATATGTCTGGGGGGAAGGGTCAGGGGAGAGTTGCTGGTCTCTGTGCCCTTCCTGTTCTGAGAGAGCCTCAAGGTCTTTCCTATCTTTAGGAGAGAACAAGGGGTCCCGATCCATGTCTTCCAAATTATTCTCCTAGGGCCCAAAGAACAAGCAGCCCTATTAGGCATTACTGTCTCCCCCTGTCCTCACTGGGGCCCTAGGGAGTTATTTGCTACTCCAGTCTGGTGGGCCCTGGGTCTCTGCCGGGCCACCCACGTGGCAGCCACACATCATGCCACACTGACCTCCAGCTCACCTCCGAGGGTGCCCAGCCCCCTCTGGTCAGCAGGGCTCCCTGGCAGAACATACCAAGCTCAGACCAGGCCTCTGACCTCGGGTGTTCCCTCCTGCTCCCTCGGCCCCCTCCCCAGACCTGGTGCCCACTCCTTCTGTCCCTGGCTTTCTGCCACTCAGGCTGGAGGGGGTGGGGGGGGTAACAGCTGTGTAAGCGATGGCGGCTGCCCCCTTCCTGCCCCTCCCCCCCAGCTGTCTCTCTCCCATGACAGCTGCCCAATCAAAGGGCTGGGGGCTTAGCCAGCTCCCCCCACGTGCAGGGATCAAGTGTCCACCCTGGCTTTGTTCTGGAGCAAGAACAATCCAGGCGAGGGGAGGGCTCCTGGGGCCAGGCGACTCAAGTAGACTGGCCCATCCCTTGGGGGATTCCCTTGGCTCTGCTGGCCAGTGTCTGGACCAGCTAGGGCCTGTGGACCCACCTGGGCTGGGGAGGGGCAGGGGTCCAGTCTACAGCTTCACTCCGTACCTCATATCCCTCAACACCCCCAGCTCCCAACCTAGCAGCCTCCTCCTCCTATTCCCACTCCCATAGCAGCCATGCTAGCCACACCCAGTGATGCTAGGGAATGGCTCAGAGCATGGAGCGAGGGAGGGTGTGGCAGGGAGGTGGGCACTGGGCCTCAGCGGGGGGATCAGCATTGAGGGCTGCTGACTCCCCTGCCCATGCTCTGGAGATGCTCACCCTTCCTGATCATGCAGGCCTGCAGGAGAACTGCCCAGCACACTCAGACCCAGGTGTCCAGCCTCTTAGCCTTCCGGCCTCCCAGGAAGGCCAATCACATCCAGTTTGTGGGGGAGGGTAAGGAGAAATCTGCAGGGGCACATCCTGGGGTCCACAAACTCCAGCCTCTAATTTCTTGATTCAAGTCTGTTTCATAGACAAAGCGCCAGGCAGGAGGGCGAGCTCTGACAAGCTGGCAGGTGCCAGAAATGCTATAGCCTCCTTACAGCATCATTAGGCAGGTCCTCAAAAGTCTTCATAGCCAAGGGAAACCAAGGCAGGCCCAGGCCCAGACTGGGATCCAGGTGAAAGACCACATCTTCCCCTCACCATCTCACCTAATTGAGAAAGGTCTCTAGCTTCTATTCTACATGCTAAATGCTATATGCTTACTCTGCTGCTCAACAGCCACCCATGGCTCCCCAGTGCTCAAGGAATAAAGCCTGATATCCATGGACAGGCAATCAAGGCCCTTCAGGATCTGGCCCCTGCCAACTCCTCCTGTCTCATCTCCACCCCAACCTTCACACACGCCAGGCTGCAGAACATGCCTAGCACCTCCAGGCCTCTGGGCCTTTGCCCAGGCTGATACCAGCTCAAAATGCCCATCCTCCCCACTCTCTGTCAAAACCCTTCTCAAAGGCCACCTCCTCTGTGGAGCCCTCCCCAAACTTCCAAGTCAGATATAACCACTCAGGCCTCTGTGCCCCCCAGAGATATGATAGCAACTTAAAGGAGTCCCAGTTGGCATTCCTGGGCCTGTCTTCCACTAAACACAGAGCTCCAGAAAGATAGAAATTTGAGACAGGACCAGGCTCAGCGTTCAGGGAGAAGAGTTAGGGCTCACAGAGCCTGGGGGCATTTGGGACTGAAGATGGGGCTCAGGGTCCAGGAGGGGTAACGAGGGTAGGGTGAGAAGATTCAGAGCATGAGGGACCAGCCACACGGGCAGAGCCAGGACCTGCCTGGACCGGATTCCTAATCTCTTCCACTGCATCCCCAGTCCCTGCTCCCACTGTTTTTCCAGGTCTAGGGGCTCTCCAGGCATGTCACTGAGGTGGCGGATTATGACTATGCTTTGGGATTTCTGGGGGGCCAGAGTGGGTCTCCCCATGGGGATGGGGGGGCCAGAAGAGCTGGGGGTGGGGTAGGTTTCAGAGTTGAGTCAGGCTCAGCCTGTCACAGCTGGAAGGGCCTCACCAATAAAGAGAGGAATCTGAGGCCCAGAGCAGAAGGAGACTGTTTGTAAGGCTACAGGGGAGGCAAGTGGCAGAGCTGGAAGAATCCAGGGGTCTACCTGTGCAGCTCAGATCTCTTTCCCCAAGGGATCAGCGCCACTGGGCAATGATGATACAGGCTGGAAGAGGGGCAGTGATGGGAGTAGGGAGGCTGGACAGAGCCTGTCTGGGGACACAGGGTGGGGCAAGCCAGCGTCCCAGTGGCCTGGGCCTGCCAGGGTGTGTGGGCCGCCTGCTCCCAGCCCCCCACCCTGAGCATGCAAGGAGAACAATCCCCTTGTGTTTGGGCAGCCTGAGCTTGCATGCTGATGAAGGCTGGGGGTGGGGGCTGGGATGGGGGCACTTTGGAGGTTCAAGGGGCTCCAGGACCTGGAAGGGCTAGGGGATTTTCAGATGAGGAAAGAATAGGGTCCTAGGTACTGCACCTGAGGCAATGAGGGTGATCCCAGGGAACAGTGAGGGCTGGAGCTCAGCTCCTAGGGAGTCCATGGTGTCTAAGAGCTCTTTGTGGGGGAAGGAGGGCCCCTGGGACACATGCCCTATTGGTCCAGCATGAAGGTGATCATCCTGGGCTTGGTGGGGACCCAGAGCCCCACATTCTGGGAGGAGGAAAGCAACTGGCACTCAGTACATCACCTTGAAGACCACTCCCCTGGGTGCTGGGGCCGGGCGGGGCACTGGGTGCCACAGGTCTCAAGATGGCGGGCCAGGGATAGTGGAGTAGGAGGTCAGCACCTCCCTCTCCTGGCCAGGCAGGCATGAGGGCTGGGTTGAAGTGAGTAGCAGAGCCCCCCACCCCCACTCCACCCCCCAGGACTGGTGGCAAGAAGCTAGGTCAGAGCTGAAGGGTTGAAGGGCCACAGGGCACGAGGGACCACTCTGAGTCCCCTACTGTCATTTCCATACACCCATGGCTCCCCCAAGCACTGCAGAGAATGAGAAGGGGTGTGTGCCTAGCCAGGAGCTGCAGGGGAATGGCAGATGGGGGCAGAGAAGGAGTAGAACCAGAACCAGGGCAGGAGGTCAAGAGAAGAGCAGGCCCAAAACACAAAACAGTGAGTGGAATGGGGGCCTCAATTCTGGGATCTAATGTCCAGGAAGCCCCTCCCTGGTGCTGGGGGCTCCTCTGGCAGACCAGCGCCCCCCACCTGTGCAGGCCTCGGCCGTACAGGACAGGGAACATGTTTCTCGCAGTCTCCCGGTCCCCTAAACCCGGGACCCCAGCCCGTGGATCTGGGCGCGGGCTCTCCACCCCCAGGCGAACCCCCAAACTTCGCGGCCCGCCGTGCCCCGCCAGGCCCGCGCCCTACCTCGCTGGGGCTGTCCTGCGGCGGCGGTGGCGGCGGCACAGCGGCTGGGCCGCTCAGTCCCACATTGTCCCCGGGAGAGGCGGCCGCTCACAACTGCGAGTGACATCAGCTGCGAACAATGAGGGGTTTGACAGGCGCGGAGCCCGGCCGGCCCGGAGCCCGGCTCCGCGCCCCCCCCACCCCCCAGCCCGCCCGGCCCGGCCCCTCCCCGCCCCCTCCCCGGATCCGATTACAGCGCGGCGGGCCCGCCCCAGCCGCCCCAGTGCCGCAGCCACCCGCCCCGCCCCGCGCGCCGCGGTGCGCCGCGAGCGGCGGCCGCTTCCGGGAGGGCTCGGGAGACCCTTCCCCTGCAGCTTTCCAGAGCCCCCGGGTGTGGGGGCAGGGGCGTCCGGCCTGAAGCGCGGGCCCCAGCCACGCTCCGCCCCGCGCAGCTCCCCTCCGGCCAGGCCAGTCCTTCCGGCCCGGGCCGCCCGCCCCGCGCCTCTGCTGAGCCCCTGCACCCCCATCTCGGCCTCGCCCCAGCGCCGCCCAGCCCCGCCTCGCTCCCGGCCCGGGTCCCCTGGTGCTCTGGCTTCGGCCCTCCGCCCCGCCCAGCTCCCCGCTCTCCTCGCTCCTGCGCCATCCACAGCTCGGGCTGTCGCCCACTCAGACCCGTGCCCCTCAACGGCCCACAGCTCCGCACTGCCCGGCCCTTGTCGGCGTAAGACAGGTTACCGGACCAGCTGGAGGATGGGCCTGGGAGCCGTGTGGCCCTGGTGCACCCCGCCCCGCGATTCCCCCAAATCTATCTCCAGAATTCCTTTTTGGGTTAGGGTTGCAAGGGATGGGCACCCTAGAGTCCCTTACTAGGGGAGCGATGAGTGGGGGGAGGAGCTGAGCTGTTCCCAAGTCCCCCGGGGGCAGCCCCCCTGGGGAGCAAATATTTCCCCCCCTTCCTCCCCCCCCTCCCCCCCCCGTCTGTAATCGGCTCAGCCTGGTCTCACTGACCTCCACCTCCCCCAACAACTGAGTGTCTTGGCACCTGGGTGTGTGTGGGTGGGGAGGGGAATCCAATCTCTCTTCCTTTCCATCTGGCCTGTGGACAAAGGGCAGGGGGACCATCTGGTCCCACCAGGGTGGGGGAGGGGGCCACAGTGTTGGTCCCAAGAGGTGGGGGAGGGGCGGCGCTCTGGAAACAGCAAGAGCCTGTGGGGTCTAATTGCATCACTTTATTTCACCGACCTCCACTCTCTGTCTCCCCATCCCCCACCCCCAAACCTCACAACAGAAAACAAGCTTGCCTGAGAAGATCCAGGCTTGATAACCCAGCGAGGTGTGGAGCATCCAGAAGCAAGGAGAAAAGCAAGAACTGAGAGGCAGAGAGGTGGCCCTTCCCTCTGTGGAGCATTTCTGGACCGAGGCCAGCTGCAACCTGAGTAGAATCCAGGGCTAGCCACACCCTAAGCCTGGCAAAAGGGTCTTCTGCAAGGGCTGGCCCATGGGGTCCCCACTTTCCCAGCCAGTGAGGTGCCACATGGTTAGAAGAGCACGTGTATCTGTGCAAGTGTTTGTGTGGAGGTGTGTGCGTATGTGCATGCGATGCACAACTGCACATGAGAATGTGCATGTCAGTCCGGAGTTACATGCATCTATGCAGTTGCTCTCAAGTGAAGGGTCATATTTGGGAACATAGACAGCTTCTAAAAGTGTAAACATGCATGTGGGCATGTATGTATCTGTGGCCTAAAAGAGGTGGGGAAGTGTGTGTGCTGGAGGGGTGACTGACCTGCAGGACAGCTGAAGGAGGAGGATGGGGTGGCAGGGGAAGGCTGGGCAGAGCAGAGGAAGCAGTGAAAGCCCAGCAAGCCTAGCACAGAAGGATTACCCTCCACCAGATTATGCGTCCCTTGATTCCTGAGTTTTTCCTCTTGATTTTAGCTCATCAGTCCATCACTGTAAGAGAAAGAAGCAGAAAAGACAGACCCCAAAAGAACCTAGAAAGATATATAGACAGACACACCTGTTGCATGTGCATGACGAGCCAGAGCCCATGGAGGGGAGAGAGAGAGAGACCTCAAAGTAGGCAGGCAGGCCACCCACATCAGCAGTGCAGGGCCTCAAGCTAGCCCCTGCAGGAAGTCCAGCAGCCCTGTATGCCGCTCCTCAGGTTTGTCCAGGTAACAGGGGTGCCCCGCCCCCTTCATTATCAGCACCCGGTGGTTGGGCAGCTGCTTCAGGTGCTCAAAGCTGGTTTGACCCATGGGATCCTGGTCTCCATATACAATCAGAGCTGGAGTCTGAGAGAAAGGAAAGGAGGGTAGAGTCAATAGGAACCCACCACACCAGCCCCATCCTCCTGGAGGCTAGCTCCAGCTCTCCCCACCAATTCAGTCTCTCCCTTGGGCCACCCGAAATGAGGAGAGACAAGCTGGCCCAATGGGTGGGTGCATGGATTGGTGTCTGCCCCAGCACACAGTTTAGCACAGGGTTTGGCACAGTAATCTGCTAAGTAAACAAAAAGGGTGGAGCTTGCTGAGGATCTCCTCCCAGAAGACACCCTCGGTTACCCAGCCCCCATATGAGAAAGGCTCAGGGATAGATCTTTCCTTTCTCCCAGCAGGCACATCTCAGCTTCTCACACAGGAGTACCTTCACACTGGCATAGTCAGCAGCATTGATTTTGTCAGTGCAGATGGGGGCCACTGGCACATAGCCCCGGAGCTGGGAGCCAGGGGCGGTGAGGAAGGGCAGGGAGTACATGCCACTCAACGATGGACTGATCACAACCAGGGGGCCCAGCTCCAAGGCATCTACCACAGCTGCCAGGAAGCTGCCAGGGACCAGCTCCTTCACAGGGGCAGGGGCTGTTGCTTCCTTCGAGCGCCCCAGACCTGCAGGGATTCAGGTGTGGGAGAGACAAGACCCAGGGCAGTGAATGGGAAGACAAGGGAGAGAAGATCCCTTTTTCTAGGAAGCCTTCCTGGGTCAATCTCTCTGTGCCAAGGTTCCTGTTAACACCCAGTGTGCCCAAGTTTATTCCAACAGCAGCCTCGATCTATCACATTGTGGCAAGCATGAGGCATTTCTCTTCATGTTTGTGCCCATCTCTCCCAGGAGTAACAGTGTCCTGTAAAGAATCAGACTCTGACATCCAATGGGGTTGGATCCAATTCTCCATTTACTGTCTATGTGACCTTGGGTAAGTCCCTCAGCTCTCTCTCAGCTACTCAGTTTCCCCATCTGTTAAAAAGGGATAACAAAAGTATCTGCCAGTTAAGACTGTTGTGAAAATTAACTGCTTAAAAGGCACTTGGTCCTGGATTGGCACAGGGTGAGTTCCTCAAGGACAGTGGCTGAGGGGCTGGTTCTGCACTCATATCCGCCCCTCATCTCACTTCAGTCAGTCCATCCCTACCTTCACCAACAAGATTAGCTCAAGACCTTTGCCCTAAAGGTCAGCCCAAGCCACTGTTGTAACCAGTGCTGTCCAGGCTGGAGGTCTGCCCTTGGGCCCTGAAACCACACCAGCCCTGGCTGGTGAGAGGGTCAGATCAACCATGCTGCCCCTTCCACCAAGGGCTGGGACCCGGTGGTCCAGGTTATAACAGGCAGTCTGGGGGACTGCCCCCACATCCCTCAGAACCCAGCTCAGGGCTTTGCATATGGGATCACAACTGGGGGCCTGGCCACCCACCAGGCCCTGCCCCTCAAGCCCCCAGGAGACTCAGGTCTCACCACTCAGGGCTCCAACAGCTTGTGGTTATAGTTCAGTGAAAGTATTTTACTTCCAACTGGCTGAACACCAATTACTATGTATCAGGTACTAGCTACTTACTCACACTCATGTGGATAATCTCATTCCATTCTCACTAGAGCCTGCCCCAAACGTGAGTGCAGTTATCTCCCATTGCAGTTGAGGGCACAGGCTCGGAGACACTGAAACACTGCCTGGTAACAATGAGGAGCAGCTGGGCAGTGTCCAGACCATATCTGGGTCAAGACTGGACAAGCTCAAAGGTCTTTGCAGTGTGTACTGAATTCTGTCAAACTCTGGGGCCAGACTGGCTATGTCCTCCCAGGGCCCCAGCCCTGGGTCCCCAATGAGGCCTCCCCAACCCCTGCCCAGAAGCCTGCCCTTGAAGTACCTGGTAGGTCAATGGCCACAGCCCGGTAGCCAGCCTGGGCCAGCCTGTGCAGCGTACCCAGGTTCTGCCAGGTCTCGGAGGAGAAGCGGATACCATGCAACAGCAGCACAGAGAAGCGGACCTGCCCACTGCCTGGCCGTGCCTCTCGGAAGAAGAGGCTCTGGCCCTGCACCTGGAAGGTGCCCTCGCTCTGCTCCACGCCCGCCGCCATGCCTGCTGCCGCCATACCTGCTGCTGCCGTGCTGGTCAAGTGCCTGTGGTTCAAAGCCAGGCTGATGAGGGGCCACAGAACACATTGCCCAGGTGGAGCAGGGAGGCTGCCACAGAGAGGGGAGTGGGGAGCAGCAAGGAGGCCCACAGGAGGCTTCCAAAACTCTAGGAACATGCTTTGGGGTCAGGAAGACATAGGTGTTATTTCTGCCTCTGCCACTCAATTGTGTAACCTTGGGCCTCAGCTCCTTCATCTGCAGTATGGGAATAAAGCCTGCCTCAAGGATTAGGATTTTTTTTTTTTGAGACAAAGAGTCTCACTTTGCTGCCCTGGCTAGAGTGAGTGCCGTGGCGTCAGCCTAGCTCACAGCAACCTCAGACTCCTGGGCTCAAGCAATCCTACTGCCTCAGCCTCCCAAGTAGCTGGGATACAGGCATGAGCCACCATGCCCAGCTATTTTTTTTTTCTATATATTTTTAGCTGTCCAATTAATCTTTCTATTTTTGGTAGAGACGGGGTCTCGCTCTTGCTCAGGCTGGTCTCGAACTCCTGAGCTCAAACAATCCGCCCGCCTCGGCCTCCCAGAGTGTTAGGATTACAGGCATGAGCCACCGCGCCCGGCCAAGGATTAGGAATTTAATTAAGAGTTTAAAAAAAAAACAGTGAGGGTGCCTTCTGATGGTAAGAACTCAAAACATGGGGCTCCCATTACGAATACTGCTCTCATCGTTACTATCCTTCTCTACAAAGGGGATAATTCAACAGTACTAGCTACAGGCGGCTGATGGGATTACATGAAGCCACGCATATGCGTGCCTAGCACATAGTAAGTGCTCAATCAACGGTAAGTACCTGACTGTTTCGCTTATCGACCTCATCCTCCCCAACGCACTGTTGTGCGTTGGCGTAGGCGCTAGGCCGGAGGGAGCCCAAGCTGCGGTAAAAAGCCCAATTTCCAGAGGCGGAAACCAAAGCGCCCAGTGAGGAAAGGCTTTGGAGCTCTGGCCCGCCAGGGATGCGGAGTGCTCAGCGCGCTGCCCGCCGGGGCCCAGCACGTTGACGCCGCAGTCACGGGCGCCGCCACGGCTCGCTCTGTTCCCTCCGCCGACCACGGTTCGGGTTCGCCAGGTCTGGAAGGGGGCACAGGGAGGAGGTGGAGTGCAGCCACGGGGAGGGGACCTGGAGACCCGAGATGGGAAGATTTGGGGTAGGTGCGGGTGGGTTTTGACTGGAGAGAGGAAGAAAAGGTCGAGAGCGCAGGGCGGGTACCTGGGGAGTTGCGTGAACTCGCGCAGACCTGACGCAGGCGAGTGCTGGCGGCGGATGGGCCCGGGCAGGGAAGCAGGGAAGAGGCCAGCCTGGGGACGGGGGCTGGGCCGTGCTCCCGGGCGCCCTCTTGCGGCCACAAGCTGCCGCTGACTCCCTCGGCGCTGTTGAACCCATTCCTTGTTCTCACTGTGGCCTCAGTTTCCCCAAGCCCTCGGCCCCACGATCCCCGCGCGGCCCCGAAACCGCCAACGGCCTGGTCCACATGGACATGGCGCAGCTTGAGGAGGAGGGCTCCTTCGGGATCGCATCCCTGCTGCTCTCTTCCTGCCCCCATCCCCCTCATGCCCAGCCGGAACTGCCCCACAATGGCCAGAGTTGTCTGGCTGGCAAAGAGCTGTGCGCCTGGC
The DNA here is from genome assembly GCA_963575035.1 of Avahi laniger. NCBI lineage: Eukaryota > Metazoa > Chordata > Mammalia > Primates > Indriidae > Avahi > Avahi laniger. Next base: position 49,602 of record CAUYSK010040997.1, on the reverse strand, counting down.
ACGGAGCTAAGGTCCGACAGGTTTGAATGCGAGGCTCCGCCAGTATCCAGCCAGGTGGCCTTGATCGTTTTCCCAATGCCTCCGAGTCTGTTTCCTGCCTGTAGGGTGAGTTGGGTGTTGCCAACCTCTGCAGGGTACCAAAAAGAAGTAAACCCGACGTGCTCCGTACAGCATTCCTCTGCTGGGCTGGTCGCCGCGCGGAGCCCTGAGCCTGGGACAGACCAGACGTTGGTCACATACCGCCAACCAGGATAGGTACCATGAGTACACGTGAAGGAGCCCAGCGGTCCCCCCACCACCCTGTGTGTGTGCGCAGGGAAGTGGTTGGGCTGAGAACTGGAGCTGCTGCATAACAATATCTGGCATTCACACAAGGAGGCCTCTGCTAAACACTGTTCTCGGCTTGACCGGTCCTTATGTATGTACTTATGACAGCCCTATGCTGTGGATCTTATCCTCAACTCCAGTACAGACCGGAGAGCTGAGCGAGGATGAAGATGTTCTGGGGGGAAGAAGCCAGGTGGCTCTCCACTATCCCTCAGGCCAAAAGCAATGTGGAAAACCTAGACGGGCCTCAGAGCTCCGGGGCGCCACCCCCAGTACCCCTTCCGAGGGGCCTGCTCTGCTACAGGGCGCCAGGCCCGCGGCTGCGGACTGCGCATGCGCGCCTCCGTGGCCGCGCTTCCCGCAGCCGACTGCGGGAACAGCCGCCCGAGCGGTGAAGGCCCCGCCATGGCGCTGTTCGGCTGCTGGTTCCGCGTGGGCGGGACCCGCCCGTTCGGCCCGGTGAGTGTCCCCGGGGAAGGAGGTCGGCAGGCTGCCCGGGCCGGCCATCTTTGCCCCGCCCCTTGCCCCGGAGCCCGAGGCAGAGTCCTGCGGGAGCCGCCGGCGCTGGGGCAGCGAGCGTGCGTGTGCGCGTGTTGGCGTGTGTTTTCGTGTGTATGTGTGTCCGCCTTTGTGGGGTCTGTCAACGTGTGTTTCTGCGCACTTACACTGGGGGTGTGTTCCTCAGTCTGTCAGCCTGCTTGTGTCCGCGTTCGTCTACTGTATTTCTGTGTGCATGTGACTTCGAAGGTGTGTGTCTACCTGTGTGTATGCCTGTGTGCGTTTCTGAGGGTTCGTGTGTGTGTCCGTCTGCCTGTGTGTGCATGTGTCTGGCTTGTGTGTGTAGTTTTAGGGTCGTATGACTGTGTGCTTGAGTATTTCTGAGGATCTGTATGTGGTCGTGGGTTTTGCTTTTTAAGAGACAGGGTCTTGCCATGTTGCCCAGGCTGGTCTTGAACTCCTGGCCTCAGGCAGTCCTCTTGCCTTGTTCTCCCACAGTGCTGGATTACAGGCGAAATGGGATTACATACCTGCCCTGTGTGTGGTTTTGAAAGCGTGTGTCTCTGTCAGTCTGCCTTCCTGATGCCTTACTGTGTGCGTGATTTAGAGAGTATTATTACAAGGAATTGGTCGTGCATGGGCCAGTGTGTGCGCAGGGAGGCTGCATGTATATGCAGGGAATAGTTTGCGCAAAATCAAAGCATAATGGGGACAAGACTCGTTGCCTGTGTGCAAGCGTATACAGCTGTGTCATTGTCAGTGTGCATTCCAGTGACCTATTGTGGGCACAGCCCCACCATCTGTAGAGTGCAGATTGAGCCCCGGGCTGCAGTCCTGTTACTATTGTCTAGTCCTGCCGGCACCCTAGGTTGCCAAGGCAATGGCTGAAGCCCTGTCCCTCCATCCCAGGAGAGGCACGGGAGCACCCCAGCAAGGAAAAGAAAACGTCCCCTGGGGATGCTCCACCTGGTGGGAGCCTGGAGTAACACCCAGTTGGAGGTGTGTGTCGGAGGCTGTGGTCTGGAAGAAAAGAGGAATGGGCTCTTGCTCCACCAGGCTCCTGCTTTTCCAGAAGCACCAGAGAGGATGCCATTGGGGCCCACCCTGAACCACCTGATCCCAGAGCCTGGGGGTGGGAGGCTGGGGAAACATCCCCAAAACATCCTGGAGAGGTGGGTGGGGCCCAAGACAGGTCCCCAGCTCCTAGCTCAGCCTGGCACCCCGTTGGTGCTCAATAAAGATGTGTTTACTGGAATCCTGGGATGGGGCAGGCATGCTCATCCTAGGCCCAAGAAATGACAGGGACAGCCCCATGTCAAGTCCATTGTATTATTTAAATTTCACAGGAGGCTTGGGAGGGCGGCTACAAGGTTATCCATTTTACTGACAAACTGAAACACACAGTCAGAAAGTGGCAATCTCAAAAGCCAGGGCTACCTGGCCTGTTTGGGTCCTGGGTCCTGAGGTCTATCCTCTGGGCTGGCAAAGGCCCCTGACTGGAAGAGTCCGTGAAGCAGGTCAATTGGCATGAGGCTGTTTGTGTGTGAGGAATGGGAACAGGGAGGTGACGTTCATCTCCCCAGCCCTGTGCTGCCTTTCCATTTCTAGGTACACCATGCTCCTCCCTGCGCCCCCCACTCGTCCTCAGCATTTCCTCAGCATCACGGACCTTCTCTGTGAGCCTCTTCATACAACTGGGGTAGACCATTAAACATAATGCGATTATAAAACACATTCCAATTTTTGCAGTGTTATATGTAGCAAAGTAAAAACAACCATTTCCAAACACACCCCGAGTAGGGGATCCCCTTGATGGTCCTCACCACTCTGTTCACCAGCAAGGCTCCAGTTCATCCATCGCCTCCCAGCCCTTTCTTCCTTGGCAAGCAGAGTATAGCCTGGTGGTTAGGAGCCCAGCTCCAGGTTCAAATCCCAGCTTTCCCACTTGCTACTTCTCTGAGCCTCCATTTCCTCCTCTGTAAGAGACCTATAGTTACATCTGCTCCCCAGTGTTCTTTGTGGATCTGTGAGCCTTCGTATGTGAAGGGCCAAGCCCAGGGCCTGCTGTCATTGATGATCAGAAGTAGTTTTGTTGCCACAGTGATGATGATGGTCATGAAATGTGCTGTGTGCCAGGGGATACCTCAGAGACACCTCCTAACTCTGCAGGGTATCTGATACCCTGGCATACGGAGTAGTTGGCTGTGAACCCTCAGACCTTTGCCCAGAGCAAGGGAAGGGGCAAGGGCTGCAGCTCTTCCTGCTGGGGGATTCTGGGTGGGGTTTTGGGGTAGGGTCCAGGGATCCTTGTCGGGGCTCAGCCCCAGCCTCTTTTCCCTCTCCTCTTCTCCTCCAGACCATGGTACAGACCTCCATGAGCCGGTCCCAAGTAGCCCTGCTAGGCCTGAGTCTGCTGCTCATGCTACTGCTGTATGTGGGGCTGCCTGGCCTCCCTGAGCAGACTTCTTGGCTCTGGGGAAACCCCAATGTCACAGTCCTGGCTGGTCTCACCCCTGGCAACTCCCCCATCTTTTACCGCGAGGTGCTCCCACTCCATCAGCCACGCAGGTGGGTGCTGACCTAAGGGTCTAGTGGAGGGACTAGGCCCAGGGGGAGTCCCTGTGTGGGACCGCAGTCTGACTCAGGGTGCTCAGGGACTGGGAGGGCAGTGGGAGAAGCCTGGGAAGAAAGAACAGTGACTTCCCCCAGGCCTCAGGATACATATTCCCCTGTGTGCCTGCAGGGTAGAGGTGGTGCTACTCCATGGAAAGGCCTTTAACTCCCACACGTGGGAGCAGCTGGGCACACTGCAGCTGCTGTCGCAGAGGGGCTACCGGGCCGTGGCCCTTGACCTTCCAGGTGAGCACCCCCCCCCCCAGGGTCTAGGGAAGCAGGATGCAGCAGCTACGAGATGGCAGCTTTCCCTAGAAGGGGGAACTGGAGGGGTAGGGAAGCCCTAAGTTGTGGCTGGGAGCTTCAGGACTTCAGTGTCTGAACAAGCAGTGGCAGGTCACAACACAAGATGGCACCACAAAAAAGTCTGTATTTTTGTTTTCTACCTTGAAAACCACAGTGTAGATTGTTGTATATCACAGAATAAATAGAAACGTGACCCACTTCACAAGCAGTCGTGCTGGGGCGGGGGGCTCACTATAATTTTCATTACAAACTATGTAGCTTTTTGTGTTTTTAAATACACAAATGACTTGTGCTATCATTCTTGTCATTAAGAAAAAACTCAAAAAATAGTGAAGTCTTCAGTGACCGGTGCCACATTTCTCTCCCTCTCTAAGCAGTTTGGGGGATGCCAGACCCTCTTCTGGGTATTTTCATACACAGAGATACAGACAATATGCAGGTTGTCTGGTGGGGATTGTAAACATGACTGTTGTCCTTCCTGTTCAGCTAATCCATTTGCAGCTCGGTTTTCTCCCTGGACACCATGTTGCATGGATCATGCCAGTCCCTGCAAACCACCCTCTGGTTAACTCCTCAGTGTGCGCCATAGGAAGGAGGCCCAGGGTTTATCCAGCCATTCCTCTACCGGTGGATATGTAGATTGACTTAGAGTTTTCAGTGTCAGTTGAAATGTTCACGTAACGTAGCTGAAGCATCTTTGGACGTGGTTTTTTGAGCACGCGGTCACTGATTTTTCTAGGGTAGCTATTGAGGACAATTCATGGGTCAAAGGATACACATTTTAAAATTTTGACAAACACCACCTCACCCTCCAAAAAGGCTGTACAGATTCATTCTCCCATCAATCATGTGTGAAAGAGCCCATTTCCCCATACCGTCCCCAACACTGGATGTTTAGTCTTTTTAGTTTTGCTAATAGAATGAATGAAAGATATGTTTTTCTAGCAGGCCTATTACATTACGAAAAGTAGCTTCTAGGAAGTTTGGGATAGCATGTGCCATGCTGTCCTGGGCCCCTTCGCGGCCCCCCTCAGCTGGTGCCTGCTGTTGTTCTCAGGTTTTGGGAACTCAGCGCCTTCAAAGGAGGCAAGCACAGAAGCAGGGCGGGCGGGGCTGCTGGAGCAGGTGCTGCGGGACCTGGAGGTGCGGAATGCCGTGTTGGTGAGCCCCTCGCTGAGCGGCCACTATGCCCTGCCCTTCCTGATGCGAGGCCACCACCAGCTACATGGATTTGTACCCATCGCACCCACCTCCACCCAGAACTACACCCAGGAGCAATTCTGGGCTGTGAAGGTACTGGGAGAAGGATCTTCAAGGGTCCTGGCACCCTGTCCCTGGCTTGGGTCATGGGGGTTCAGGACTCAAGTCTTACCTGGAGGGACATGGCTTTATCCCTGATCTTAGATGGAAGAAGTGGGGTGTTTGGGGAAGCCTTCCTAAGGAGGTGGTTTGGGGTGGTCAGTTCCTCATCAGCCCCCAGGGTCACAGCCCCTTGTCTTGCCTTGCAGACCCCAACCCTCATCCTGTATGGAGAGCTGGACCGCATCCTGGCTCAAGAATCTCTGCGGCAGCTCCGCCACCTGCCCAACCACTCCGTGGTGAAGCTACGCAACGCAGGCCATGCCTGCTACCTCCACAAGCCGCAAGACTTCCATCTCGTCCTCCTTTCCTTCCTTGACCATCTGCCTTGAACTAACCCGCTACCCAGGCCCCAGACCTGGCCTGAGCTTGAAGGGTCTGGACCACAACTCTCCCACCACCAGGGAGGCAGTCCCTGGGATTGAAGGGCAGAGGTCAGAGAGTCAGACTCAGCCAGGACCTCTCATTTCACCTCACAGACACAATAAAAAAGCATTTGTCTTGCCTGGGGTGTGACAGGTGCCATTTCCTAGCATGCTTTGGGAGAGGCAGGAGTGGGAGGCAAGTCTGGGACTGCTTGGGGGCTGGGAGCTGCAGAGTGTGCTCCAGCAGCCTGAGAGGGCTAAGACTGCACCACTTCCTAGCTGTCTGCCCTCAACACTCTGCCTCAGTTTCATCATCTGTAAAAGGGGCATGATGGCAATATCTGGCTCAGAGGGTGGTTGTAGGATTGCATGAGTTTGGATAAGTGAAGCACCTGGCCACACAAGGCTGGGAAAAGGATGTATTACTGCTGCTTTGTGACCACTGGGACTGGGGATTGGTGGGAAATGCAGGGTCTGGGCAACTGAGTCGGGGGAGTCAGGAACCTGGGGCCAAAGGAAGCAGGATATGTAGAGGTGGCTGTGGGGAATGAGGTTTAAAGAATTGACACAGCTGGGGAATGGGCATGCTTGAAGCTCTGACTTGGGTGGGGCAAGGGCAATATACATAACCTAATGTACCCCCATTATGTGCTGAAATTAAAAGAAAAAAAAACACAACATTGCGGGTCCAGGTGCTGTGGCTCACGCCTTTAATCCTAGCACTCTGGGAAGCCTAGGCAGGAGGATTGCTTGAGGGCAGTAGTTTGAGACCAGCCTGAGCAAGAGCATAGACCCTGTCTCTACTAAAAATAGAAAAATTAGCTACTCCCGAGACTGAGGCAAGAGGATCACTTGAGCCCAAGAGTTTGAGGTTGCAGTGAGCTAAGATGACACTACTGCACTCTACCCAGGGTGACAGAGTGAGACTCTGTCATAAAAAAACGAACGAACGAACAAAAAACCACAGCATTGCCGGTGAACCACCAAGTCTGACTGACCCTTGCTATCTATGGGTGAGCAGCCAAGATTGAAACCCCAGGACGGGTGGAATGACTCCTCTCCTCCCCTCCCCTCCCAGCCTGCATCTTTGGCCCAGAGGTTGAAGTCCTCACCCCTCACCTGTCGTCAAGCTAACTCAGCCCCTGGAGCAGAGGACAGATCTTCCTGGGGGTACAAATGGCATCGAGGTGCACACGTGGGCATCTGTCTACACCTGTGTGCAGCCTGCGGGTACCAATGGGCCACCTGTGCCTCTATTTAGCCTCCCTCCCTGGGGGTTGCAGAAGAGGTAGAGAGTTTGGCACCTCTCACACTATCATTAAGTATCACAATTACATCCTCTCACCATGACATCCTGTCACACCTACCCACCATCTCACACTCACACTGGCACACACAGTCATACCCACCGATACACAGTGTTAGATTTGCCCACACAGTGGCATGTTCACCATCACTCGTGCTGTCATCCATACATTTAGCTTTCATCTCTGGCTCATTGTCCCAGCACCCACTCTGTGCCCCCCTCCAGGGCAGAGCTCCTGGTGTGGGGCGGACAGACATTAACCAATAACCTCACCACACAGGCAGCGAGGCAGTCAGGCAGGACCTCCTCGAGAGGCTGAGTCATGGAAAGCGGAGCGGTAGCAGACTCGCGGGAGGGGCAGGGGAGCAGGAGGACTTTGCAGCCCCGCACCCTGAGAACCTCCTGTCCTCGGGCTCTATCACGAGGCTGAGCGAAAGGCAGTCCCCTGAGGGCGGGGCCCTCCTGGGGGCCGGGCTTGGGGGCGTGTCCTACGGGCGGGGAGGGGCGGGGCCAGCCCGGAGCTCGCCCCTCGCCCGGGGGATGGCCGTGGCGGAGCTGCCCAGGGGCGGGATCCGGCATCCGAGCCTCCCAGCCGAGGCCCGGACCGAGGCAGACTGGGACGCCTGCGCCGAAGCGGCCGCAGGGATTGGGAAGGCCCCTTCCTTACTCGCAGTCTTCGGTCTCCGCCCCTCGATCAGGCTCCGGCCTCGTGGTGGGCGGATTAGGGCGGTTCTGAGCCTGAGGCCTCACTGAGATTAACTGGAGTCCCAGCCACTGTAGGGGTGGACGCTGGGAGGCGAGCTTGGGCTCGAGATCAGGAGAAAGCGAGGTCGGGAGCCTTGGGGAGTAGAGGGATTGGAGGCTCCCCAGCTTGAAAGCCGGGCAACTGGGAGGCATGTTTGAAGGAGGGCGTGGGGAGTCAATGCCAGGGGTCAAACCTGGCTCAGCTACTCCCTGGCAGAGGCATAGACTTCATGGGGCTCTTTTGGGGATTAAATAAGGAAATGTGCTGAAAGCGGCCAGCACAGCGCCTGAAACGGAAAGGGGGCCCCGAAACAGGGCGTCCTCTCCTCTAGGACGTCCGGGGAACTGCTTGGGGAGGGGTTGTGTGCAGAGGGGTAGTTAGCCATTCACTTTGCCCGCAGCTCACCATGCGCAGCACCATGACCAGCAAGGGTCCCGAGGACGAGCACCCATCTGTGACGCTCTTTCGCCAGTACCTGCGCATCCGCACCGTCCAGCCCAAGCCGGACTATGGTGAGAAGGCGGTGCTTCCAGAGCCTCTGTTGGGGCCTAAGGGGCGGGGACTGTGCTCTAAACTAGCTCCAACCGCTGTCACCCAACTGAACCTCACTCTGGTGCCCCAAATGGCTCCTCAACCCCTCTGGCCATTCCCCAGATCAGCAGACTGAGGCAGCCCCTCCAGGCTGCGGAGGAAACCTTTCCCCAGGGGCTGTGCTGCTTCAGAGGTTACTCCTGGCAGCTAGTTAAAGAATAACTTCACTCTGCAGGGCAGGAGAGGTTTGGGGAGACTAGGGCAGCCACAAGGGCCCTCCAGAGCCTACTGGAGCTGGACAAAGTCCACAGCCCTTAGGGAATCAAGCTTGGTTGCTAGAAATTGTGTACATGGTCCAAATCCCTGCTCTGTGATTTACCAGCTGAGAGATGTTGGGTGAATCTCTGCATGTCTTTGTGCCATAGTTTCCCCATATTTAAGGAAGATAATGACACCTGCCTCCAACCCTGGATTTCCTCCTGGCCTTCCACAAAGGGTCACACTGGCCAAAAATATCTTCTTTCTTGGGGACAGAAATGCAGGTGTCTCTGAGGGGTTTGGAATTACGTTGGGAAGGCAGCAACCCATCTCTGAGTCTGCCCCTCTCTCTGGGCTGCCTGGCTACTGGGAGCCATGGTAGGCAGAAGCAGCCCAAGACTCTCTGTACCCCCAGGGGCTGCCGTGGCCTTCCTTGAGGAGAGAGCCCACCACCTGGGCCTGAGCTGTCAGAAAGTGGAGGTGAGCCTGCGGCCCTGAGTCAGGAAGGGAGATGGGTCTGGGGCACTTCCTCACCCTGTATTGACCCTGTCCCCTCCTGACGCTGTCCAGGTGGCACCTGGCTATGTGGTGACCGTGCTGACCTGGCCAGGCACCAACCCTGCACTCTCCTCCATCTTGCTCAATTCTCACACGGATGTGGTGCCCGTCTTCAAGGTGTGTAGTGGGGGCAGTGCAGGCCTTGGGGACAGGCATGAGGCAGACTCCAGAATCCAATCTCAGCAGCCCATGGTGCTGGTCCTGGCACTAACTGTCAACATCCATACGGCAAGCAGCCTTCGCCCAGTAGTGACTGCATGTGGCAGGCTGAGGAGGATGGCAATCAGCTGCCTTTTTCAGCCTTCTGTCCTCACCACTCCACCTGTCACCCCAACCCTATGGTGGGCTCCTAGGGCAGCCCACCGTTAACCAGAGTGCAGTAGCCTGACTAAATCTGGGGCTTGGGCTCCTCTTCTTGTCCCTGCCTCCAGGAACATTGGAGTCATGACCCCTTTGAGGCCTTCAAGGATTCTGAGGGCTACATTTATGGCAGGGGCAGCCAGGACATGAAGTGTGTCAGCATCCAGTGAGTGTCCTCTCTTCACAGTCCCCCACAACGTTCCCACCAACCCAGTGGATTAACCAAGGATCTGGGAGTGTGATTGGAGAACCTCAAGGCCAAGGGACATCTTGACCCCTTACTTTGGGCACAAATTGCTGCCATGAACCATTACATGGATGGGGAGACTGAGGCCCACAGAGGGCAGGGGGCTTTCTGGAGTTCCTGCCAGGCTGCGGTAGGGTAGGGTCCAGGGCACAGGACTTCCGCCTGTCAGCCCTGCCTGTTCCTGCCTACTGGGCCAGCCTGAGCCTCTGGAGGCTCCCCCAACACCTGGCTCATTGCCCACTCAGGTACCTGGAGGCAGTGAGGAGGCTGAAGGTTGAGGGCCACTCTTTCCCTAGAACCATCCACATGACCTTTGTGCCTGGTAGGAATGGCTCAGGGAGGGACACCTTTGGGAAGCGGGAGGGTGTGTTGGGGAGACAGCTCCCTCATCTCATGTTCCTATCACTTTTACAGATGAGGAGGTTGGGGGTCACCACGGCATGGAGCTGTTTGTGCAGCGGCCTGAGTTCCAGGCCCTGAGGGCTGGCTTCGCCCTGGATGAGGGTAAGCAGGTTGGCTAGCACTGAGCACCCAGGCAGGGGTAGGGAGGCTGCTATTGGGGCCAGGCGACTCCATCCTCTGAACCCCCTTTCCTCCCTCAGGCCTGGCCAACCCTACTGATGCCTACACTGTCTTTTATAGTGAGCGCAGCGTCTGGTGTGAGTCTGGGCTCGGAGGAAGGGTCACTGTATAGGTGGGAGACTAGGCCAGAAAGGGGAGGGTCCTATGAAGGGTCACACAGCAAGTTGGGGCCTGAGTAGTCCTTGAACCCAGGGCTTCTGCCTCCCAGCCCCTTCCTACCTGGGCATCTCTGTCCTGGGCTTCTCCGAGGGCAAACCCTGACCCTGGGCAGAAACCAGCTCTGCACTGCAGGCTCTGAGGGGGACAAGGCCTGCCAGAGGCGCTTGGCACAAGGGGGACTCCAGCCCTCCCCAGGGTTGGTTGCATCTCCAGCCCCTCTCATGCCGAAGACCCTCCCTTCCCCCTCCGTCTCCCCAGGGGTGCGGGTTACCAGCACTGGGAGGCCAGGCCACGGCTCGCGCTTCATTGAGGACACGGCAGCAGAGAAGCTGGTGCGTGGCACACGGGGAGGGAGACTGGGAGCTCAGGAGTCTCTATCGTGAGACTGCGTCACATCTAACCTCATACTCTCCTAGCACAAGGTTGTGAGCTCGATCCTGGCATTCCGAGAGAAGGAAAGGCAGAGGTGAGGCAGCCTGGGAAGGGGATGGGGTGCCTCTCAGGGGATGCACAAGAGAGGAGGGAAGCTGAGCCACCTTCTCGTATCTGTTGCTGCCCATCCCCTGTCCCCTCCCCTACTGCAGGCTGCAGTCAAACCCCCACCTGAAGGAAGGGGCCGTGACCTCCGTGAACCTGACTAAGCTAGAGGGTGGTGTGGCCTATAACGTGGTACCTGCTTCTATGAGCGCTGGCTTTGACTTCCGCGTGGCACCGGATGTGGATCTAAAGGTGCCACCTCCACATGGGTTTGGAGGAGAGAGGCGGGGTCCTCAATCATGTCCCAAAGGCTCCAGGAAAGCCTGAGGAATCAGCTCATCTCCCTTCTTTTAGGCTTTCGAGAAGCAGCTGCATGCCTGGTGCCAGACAGCTGGCGAGGGAGTCACCTTGGAGTTTGTTCAGGTATCGTATTGGGACCTGTGATGGGGGAGTGTAGAGGCTAGGGGAGACTGGGCTCACACAGTGTGCGACACTGTGGGACTGTGTGCTTGGTGTGTCCGCATACATCTGGGCATTTTTTTTTATCTGTGACAGACACTTTATTCACCCAACAAGCATTAGTTGTGGAGACCACTGTGGGTGCTGGGGAATACTGTGGGAGTAAAATTAGGCACAGTTCTTGCCTTCATGGTGTAAAAAGGGGAAATAGACATAAATCAAATATTTATATGGTATTACTTTTATGTAAATATGAGCACATATGGTCCAGGAAAGGTGGGATCTCACACTCTGAGAACCTATAATTGAGGTATTCAACTAGTCTGAGAAGGCCATGCATGGTGGCTCACATCTGTAATTCTAGTGCTTTGGGAGGCTGAGGCTGGAGTATTGCTTGAGGCCAGGAGTTCGAGACCAGCGTGAGTGAGACCCCATCTCTGACAAAAAATACAAAAATTAGCCGAGTGTGGTGGTGCGAGCCTGTAGTCCCAGCTACTCAGGAGGCTGAGGCAGGAGGATCACTTGAGCCCACGAGTTTGAGGTTGCAGTGAGCTATGATGACACCACTGCCCTCAGGCCAGGCCTGGGCAACAAAGTGAGACCCTGTCTCCAAAAAAACTAGTCTGAGAGGTCTGGAGGAGAACTTGGGCTAAGACCTAAAAGATGGACAGGAGTTAAGTAGATGGAGGGCATGGGAAGGTCCCAGACCTAGAGGGGCTGAAAGAGGGCCTGTCGCTGGGTAGGGGGTAGGCAGGTGTTCTGTGCCAGGCACAGTCCACCCTGTGGGGAAGAGGGCAAGATGCCCAGGCCCCTGTCCTGATGCTGCCATCCCTTGCCCCACCACAGAAGTGGATGAAGCCCCAAGTGACATCTATTGATGACTCAGACCCCTGGTGGTCAGCTTTTAGCCGGGTCTTCAAGGACATGTGAGCACACTGGCCAGCTGTCCTTACACAGCCCAGCTCCTTCCTCCTCTTCTTGCTATTGCCCTTCCCGTTCTCTCTCTCCCTCCCCCTCTCCCTCCCCACCTCTCTTCCACCTTCAGTTCTTCCCTTGTGCCCCCTCCTACCTTCCTCCCCGTTCATCAGGCTTTTCCCCTGTGCAGGAACCTCACCCTAGAGGTGGAGATCTTCCCTGCTACCACAGACAGCCGCTATCTCCGTGCGGTGAGCCCCTTGCGTGGAGGTGTGTGGGCGGTGGACAGGCCCTGAATGGTGGCTTTTCCCTAACGGCCCCTCCTCGCCCCTGCAGGTGGGGGTCCCAGCACTGGGCTTCTCGCCCATGAACCACACACCTGTGCTGCTGCATGACCATGATGAGCGGCTGCATGAGGCGGTGTTCCTCCGTGGGATCGACATATATACACAGCTGCTGTCTGCCCTGGCCAGCGTACCTGCCCTGCCCAGTGACAGCTGAACCCCCAGGATCCCCAACCTCTGCCCCTGGAGTTTCCATCCCAACTAGAGCCAAAGACTTTCTCTTCCCCCTGCCCAATAATAAAATCTGTGTGTGGGCAAGGTCTGTCTCTTAAGTACTACTAACAAGGATGGTCACGGACCAGAAATTCTCATTTCTCTGGGGACACACTGTTACCATTCCCATTTCACAGATGGAGGAAACAGCCTCGCTCTGGGGTCTTCCCAAAACCATTCTACATTGCTCTTTGCCCCTAGACATAGCACTCCCATCTGGTACCACCCAGCCATGTCTGTGCCCAGCAATAAAGGAACATAGCTCCTGTTGTTAGTGGCCACCATACTTACAGCTGACCTTAGAGGTCAGTGATTCAATTCCCAATGAAGGGAGATACTAAGACATGGACCTCAGGGGTCCACTCCTGTCTTTCTGGGAATATATTTGGGATCCTGCGACAGGACCAGAAACGGGCCACCTGGGCCCCTGCCAGATGGGGGGCAGGGAGAGGGACAACTTCCAAGGCATGACTGCTGGCATTTGTCAAAATCCATAGGTTCTGGTGTTGGGAGCAGGGGTTACAGAGGGGCAGGGTACCCGCGGGTAGAACAGGTCAATTCATCTTAGGGTCTCCAGCACCCTAGCCTGGGACCATGGACCAGTGTGTACAGAGGCCCAAGATTTGGGCTTCAGTCTCAACCTTGCTGAGTCCTCAGGTAGTACAGAGTCAGCTATGACCCCAGAAACCTTCTCCTCTAGCTGATCTGATAGGTCCTGTCCTCCAAGAGGGATATAAGGGAGACAGGGAGGGCTGGCTTTTTTGAAGTTTCTAGTTGTAGCCAGAAGGGAAGTCCAGAGCTTGGCTCTGTGATCTGCAGGCTTAGTACTAATGACTACAGAGCTTGGTGAGCAACTGAAACTCAAGCACCGGACCTTGGGCTTCCTTCACATAAGGCAGGCTCCAAGTGGAAGCTGGAGGCTGATGGCGGCAGCTGACTCTGACCTTAAGAAAGCCTAGTTAAAGCCCCTGACCTTCGGTCTGGCCTCCCTCTCAGACCTCTTTTCTCCTGGCAGGATGAGTGGGGAAAGCAGAGCTTTCACATCCTGTCCAGGACACCAGCACACAGGCCTCACTTTGGAAGTCATCCAACCTGGTGACCTCCAATGGGGCCAAGCTGTCTTCAGGACACAAAACATGGTCCTGCTCCCTTTCCAGACTCCACCTCCATCTGACACCCTCTGGCAGGGGCAGTTGGCCACCCACAGAGAGTGGCAGAATTAGTCAAGAGCTAGCAGCCCAACCCTAGTTGGGCAAACAAACTTCCTAGAGTCCCATGTGGACTGCCTGGGCTCAAATGCTACCTCCATCCCTTCCTTAGCTATACAATTAAGTTTCCTCACCTGTGAAACAGGTAACAGTCATATCTATGTCAGAGGCAAGGGGATCATATGCCATGGGCCGCATCTTCTGTTCTGGCATAAAAGCACCCCTATTTGAGTTTCCAAAGTGCCCAAGACTGATTTTGAGGATTAAGTGTAACCAGGAACAGTGCTCCACCTTGTACCTTCTACAGGAAGCCCCCACAAATACCTAGTACTAAACTATTTGGTCCCCTGGCTGCTCTATTAAGATCCTGTATGGGAAGCAGCTAAACCCAGCAGCACAGCATGGTCAGGCCCAGTCATGGTATTAAGGCAGTGCCAATGCTGCCCCGCCTTCCTGGGTCTCTAGCACTTGGGGGACTAGCACAACCCAGAGCAGTAGATGCTGGCCAGGTCCACCAGGAACGGCCCAAGTCTGGGACATGACGGGCCAGAGAGCAGAACTGCTCAGCAATGCCCTGTCCCCTTCCCTCAGGGTATGCTTCAAGACCTAACAAGGAAGTTTAGGATTTTCCCCTTTCCTCAGCAGCTCACCGGTGTGGCAAGCTATGTGCCCCAGCTCCCCTAAAGCCTCTGACCATTTATTTACTAGGTCCCTTTCTTGCACCCCAGGGGCCACATTTCCTGACTCCCACCTGCACCCCACCATCCACACAAGGCTACTGCATTCTCCCACACCAACAGAGGTGGCAACCCCATCTCCCACCCAGCCCAGGTCATAGACACAGGCTAACAAATCCTGCCTCAGGTTTATTCGTACAAATAGTACAGGAGGACCCCAGCCCATGCAGACAGCAGCCCAGGGGTCACACCAGTCCTTCTGTCCTCATGCTGGCAGACAGAGGCCTCTACTCTGGAGCCTTCGCGGGGGCCTGGGCACCTTTGGGAGCCTGAACTGGAGCTGGAGCTGGAGCTGGAACTGAAACTGGTGCTGCAGCTGAAGCCATTGACTGGGCCTTGGACTGGGCCTTAGACTGGGCCTTGGTTTGATCCTTGGCCTTTGGCCGGCAGAGCCTGAGACCCTTGGCAATGCGGGCACGAGCACGCTTCCCAAGCTTGGGGTGGGCAATGTAGGCAAGTCGACTGAGCTTGCGGCTCATGCCCTTTGGGATCTTAGCCTTAACCTCCTTGGGCTTTACGAGGGCCTTGATAGCTTCAGCACGTGCACTCATGGCCTTGGCGTTGTTGGCCTGCATCTTCTTCAGGCCCTTCTTGTTGTGCTTCTTGGCAAAGCGCATGTTCCTCAGGAACTTGGGGTCCACCTGGAAAGCAGGAAAGGTATAGGGAGTAGCATGTAAGGCCTCCAAGTCACTCTCTGGTGTCCCTCTCCATAGGGGTGCCCAGCATTCTAAAGACAGCATCAAGTCAACCTTAAATGTGGAAACAGCCAACCCTTAGAAACATGTACACTGCCCCAGGGAGCCAATACTCCACCTGGCTAATGCTGTGCAGACCACACTAGTAAGGTTACATGCCCAGAGGCTAGAAGAGCAAACAGTGAAATCCAAGTGCAGAAGAAAAAAGGAAGGCTGCTGCCCTCTCTGCCAAGGTTGCATGGCAACCTACAGGAGGGGTTCAACAAAGTTTTTTTCCCTGAAATCCCCTCAGGGTTATCCCCTCCCCCTTTAAAGGAAAGTGTCAATTAAACACCAAGCCTGGCCCAACAGACTCATAGATGAGGCAGAGTAAGAAACCACAGAGAGGAAACTGAGGCTCAGATTTTGTAACTTACTCCACAGAGCAGATAGCAAGGGTATACAGGGGAGGAAAAGACTGGGGACAGGCTCAGCCCTCCCCTAGACCTATAGCCTTCTCAGCTAATCCTTAGAACTCACTGACACAGGAAGGGAAGCTGACCCCAAGCCCAGCACTGAGTCAGATCCAAGGTGCCCAGCACACATAGACAAGGCCACTCCTTACCTTAAGTGCTGTGGCCGAGTGAGGGAGCCAAACAAAATGCCCTCAGGAGGCAGGTTACATTCTGACCAAAGGATTACACTTCGGGCCAGGGAAGGCCAAGGAAAGCTTTGTTATGGGTCTGGCAGGGTAGAGAAAGGAATTACAGGCTTTGGTGGGCCAGATGAGACAAAAGACAAGCTCTGCACAGGAAGGGGATGAAGCTGTAGAAAAGTTGTATGGCAGGCTGTAACTGTGCACCTGGAGCCAAGACAAGACATTTATGTGTGAGATGGTGCACACACACTCACCCCCTTAAGAGATTCATATCTTTGCGATCGGGGTTTCTTGATGCCATTTCTGTGCCACTTTCGGGCTGTGGGGGAAGAAAGGAATTAGGCCAATAAAAAGATTTTCTCTAATAAGCACTCAACATCAGACTGGCAAGCTTGGTAGACTCAACACTTCCCAGAGCAGATATTATTGACATCTGGAAAACTACCACTGAATGCAAAGCTTTGTGGGTGTCTCAAGTGGATCTCTGGCTCCTAAACCTATAGCCCCAAACATATTACTGGTTGAAAACAAAATCAGCCCCAGGCCCACAGTGGCTATGTGCCCCCTCTCGCCCTTCCCCCATATCCCTAAACCAATCCTTGCCAGGGTCTGGGATGTGGACCGGGCCCAAGAAACTTACACTGGTTGTGTGTGGTGTGGTTCTTGGACTTGGCCATGTCTACACCTGGAAGACAATAGTGGAGATCAGGGATGCGGGCTCACCGGGCTGGGCCACCACTGCTGCCCTGACCTGGCGGAACGTGAGTTCAGAAGCTAGAATTAGGTTGCAGACAAATGCTTGGATCTACGGCCTCCACCAGCCTCAATTTACTCTGCACGGCCCGATGCCTGTCCCTGCCTCCCAAACCCAGGGAATGAGGCCGTGAAATCAACTCCCCAGTCCCACAAGGCTGCTTTCCCTCGTAAAGTACGACTTCTTACCCTGCCATCCATGCACCCCCTGGAGACCCAAAAGAACCACCCCTACGCCGCAGCCTCCGCTCCCCACATCCACATAACCAGTCTCCTTGTCCTCCCTGCAGCCCACGCCCAGCCGCCGCCCATAAGTCGCGGATGGTATCAGATGCCTCGCGACCAACACTCACCGCAATCCACAGCTGCCGACGAGCCTCGGACCGGAAGAGAAAGAGAAGCTGCGGTGCACCACGGGAAATAGGGCCGACGACGCCGGAGAGTACTACTGGAAAAGCTCCCCCCAGCGCCCCGAGGAAAGGTTCCGAAGCCCGGAAGCGCGCAAGCCAGACGGGAAGGTGGTGCTACGAGTCTGAGTCCGCCCCCTTCGGGCTTCCTGTTCCCTCTCGGTTTTCCTGGATTTTCCTCTTTCTTCTGTTCTTTCAGGACCTGGCTGTTGGGGCTGGGTCTTGTTAAAGATCCTGAAAGCAAAGGGAGTCCTTGAGGAATGGATGTGAAGCAGGGAGTGACAGATCTGTGTTCTTAAAAAGTACCCCGGGCTCCTTCGTGGAGAATGGACTGTAAGGGGGCAGAGGGGAGGAGCGAGAAGTGTGAGGAGGCTGGTGCAGAGCACCGTGGGAGGGCGATGGCTGCCTGGACCTGAGTAGGGGTAGTGGGGATGACCAGACTTGGGAAGCAGAAGATGAGGGAGAGAAAGAAGTCAAGGATAGCCCCTAAGTCTTTGCCTTGAACATCCGGGTGAATGCTGGGGCCGTTTACAGAGATGAGGAAGATTGGGGAGAAGCACGGGCTTTGGTGGTTTGGTTTTTTTTGGCGGGGGGCGGGGTGGGAGAGGTGATGATCTATATGTTTCTCTTAAGATGCATTAAGTATGAAATGCCAATTGAACATCCGAATTGAGTAAGTGTTCCCTCCTAACAAGTCTGTTGCCCTCTCTGCCTTTTCCCCCTAAGTTCATTTTCCACACAGCAGTGGAGCCTGAGGGCTCTATTTAAGATACAAATTAGATCCTGCCTCTTAAAGTCTGCAAGGGCATCCCCTTGCATTGAAGACAATTCTTTACCTCCCCTGACCCTGGCAACCACTCCTTGTCATTTACTTCTTTCCAAACCCATGGCTCTTTTCTTTCTCACCAAGAACAAATACATGCTTCTGCCACGGTGCCTTTGCACTTGCTATCCCCTCTCCCTGGACTGCCGTTCTTGCTCTTTGGATGTTGTGCTCTTTCTTGTAGAGACCTGCCTGGATTGCACTATCTAAAATAGAAACCCTCTGTCCCATCCCCAGTTACTCTATGTTTTCTGATTCTGTTTGCTTCCTTTATAGAAATTTCCCAGACTCTGTTTACTTGTGTATTTGTCCATTATCACAAGCACCATGAGTTTGGGACTGGTTTGATCACCTTCATTTTCCCACTGCCTAACACAGCACTTGGTGTAGAGCAGAAGCTTAATAAACACCTGCTGAATGAATGTGCCCTGGCAAGGCAGGTTCACAGAGTGACAGAACCATATTGCAGAGATTTGTGGAATGAAGGAGAAAGGAGGGTGTGGAGGCAGGATATGTGATAATTCCTTACCAAAGCATTCCTGAGAATTCTCTCACCCTCCTGAGAAGGTGAGAGAAATCTGGCAGGTGTGAGTTGGGAGAATGAAGAGCAGGCTCATATGGTCATGGATGACCTGGCCAGAGAACAAGGTGTCTCTACAAGAGCAAAGTCCTTGTGGAGTGCTGAGCAGAGGTGGAGAACCTGGTAGGCAGAGATAGGGACTATATATATAGGAGGTGAGGGTAGCATGCTGCCAGATGACAAGTCAGGGCCTCATTCCAGGGAGTGGGAGAGGTGGGAATGGAGGTTGGGACAGGAAGGAGCAGGTCTGATTGCTGCACCCTTGAGAAAGAGACAAGCAGGGCAGGGGCTAACAGAAGGTGCTGTGATAACTTAGAAGGAACCAGGCTGCCCAGCTATGTGGCCCTCCACCTGGGCAGTGGCTCCCATAGCTCCCCAAAAGTGAGCAGTGACACCTGATGAGGACTTGGTTTGGCCAAGCTATTATGGCAGTGGCAAAAAAAGCAGTGAGCAGAACGCCACAGTCTGGTGGGGGAGGCTGATTCAGAGATGGACGATAGTCATGCAATACCACTGGGGCTGTGGCAGGGATAGGCCCAGGTGGAATCTGGTTGCTGGGCAAGGGGGAAGACAGTGACAAAAATGAGGAGCTTTGGCTGAGACTTGAGGGGACATTGCAGGTCCAAAGGGGTCCATGACCTGGAACCACTGACCTATCATGCTTTTCAAAGTGGAATAGATGGTGGGGGTAGCCATGTGTATAGGGATAGTATTCTTCCTAGGGATAGTTTTCTTTCTTTCTCCTTTCTATTGATTGATTGATTGATTAACTTGTAGTAGAGACAGGGGTCTTGCTCTTGCTAAGGTTGGTCTCAAACTCCTGACCTCAAGCAATCCTCCTGCCTCAGCCTCCCAGAGTGCTAGGATTACAGGCGTGAACCACCACGCCTGGCCTCTTTCTCCTTTTCTTCCTGCCTCCCTTCCTCCCTTCTTTGTTTCCTTTCTTCCTTCCTCCTTTTTTCCCTCCTCTTTCTTTCTCTCTCTTCATAAATGAAACCTTCTATAACCTGATTTTATGCATTCAGTCATAATTTGTGGACATCTTTCCCCTGCTCATGAAAATCTTTTGTAATCCTGTTCTATTTTACATATTTAAAAACATTATTTTGAGAAGAGGTCAATAAATCTCACCAGATACCAAAGAAGTCTCTGGCACAAAAAAAGTCACGGAACTTGACCTTTCCTCCAGGATTGACACACTCCCACCCCCATGAGTGAGTGGCTCTTGCCGCATCTCAAATCTGCTTACTTTTCTCCATACTCCAGCCTTGGGCAGAGCCACTAACTGGATTCAGCAGATCAGTCAACCAGGCCCCTCTCAGATGCCTTGGGCATAAGGCAGAAAAATATGTGAGCCTGGGGGACAAGACAAAACTCAGGCTGGTTGGGGCTGGATGTGACCTGCCCAAACCATGAAGCCTACAGGGTTATTGTCTTGTCCAGGCCTTGCCAGGACCCACAAACCAATTCACAACCCAAGTGGGATCCAGTGAGGTCTACTCAGCAAAGTGCCAGTGTTGGAGACATCTGGGGTTATTTTTGCAGTGTCTATCACAGTCCCGAGAGTATGTGGGGACCAGATAAATGTTTGAGGAGTCAAATAGGCACATTTCATAAATCTAGGCAGATGACAAAATCAGGAGCAGGAGACTGGCTGGCGTGGAGGGATTTCACAGAGATAAGAGTCAGCTCTTCTACTAGATCCAGCGCCCTGCTGGCTAAGCCTCAGTTCTCAGCAGAACAAAGGAATAAAAATAGCAGTTACCTCTCAGGGCTAATTTGGATAATTCGAGTAAAGCCCCAGACATGGTGCTGAGTACATAGTAGGTGCTCAATCATTGTTAGTTCCATCCTTCCTTCTGCCCCACAAGGCCTCAGGGCAGGGGGACAGGGTTTAGGGAAACAAGGTTAGTGACAAGTGGATGCTAACAATGAGGACAGGATCCCAGGAACAAGAAGGGAGAGCCGGGATGGGGGAAAGTGACAGTCCTCAGGGGTGCTGGGTCCCCTCAGTGCCTAAGTTCCAGTGAGACAGGGACTACCAGTGTGTTCAGATAAGAGGGACTCTGAATGGTTATCAGAATCAGGGGCGAAGATTGGGGGGGGGTGGGAGGGGGTGGAAAGGCCCTGTGTACTGGGTTGGGCTTTTGGGCTTTGGATCTGCTTAGAAATTCCTGTGAGGGGCCACCTGATTCTGTGTGTCTCCAGAGGGTAGACCTATGACTGAGGGAGGCAAATGCCAGCTCCATGGACAAGGGTCATTTCTGCAATCAGAATTCCCTCCGAACCATGTGCTGCTCCCAAAGGTAATGAGCTCTCCGATACAAGAGGTATGCAAGTAGCCACTGAATGACTCGGGTTGGGGTTGAAATATGGGATAGAGGATTGGAATACACAGCACTTAAGTTCACTTCCCTTCAGGAGTCTGGAATTCAGATCTCCTGGGTGAAGGAAAGGGGCCTTGGACAGCATACAATGCCAGGCTGGGGCGCAATTATCTATTGGAAGAGAGTTCAGCTCCAGCAGAGGCTTAGAGGTGCAGCCTATTCTTCGGGTCATCGCACACACCATCTCAGCCCCAGCCACTGATATTCTCTCTGTGGGGGGCGCCTGGACCACCTAGCCCAAGGGGGATTTAGTATCCTCAGCCGGGAATATGTGCCTGTCACCCACAAGGGGGCAGAGTGGGACCGTGGATGAAGTCACCTTGCTGCAAGGGCTGGAGACCAGGCACTCTCCCCTCCCTCAGGAAGCCCCATCCAGCCTCCCACGACCTCCCCCACCTACAGATCAAGTCCCTGTCTACCCATTCTGGGCAGGTTCTCTGGGGTAGGTCGGGTCTCTCCTGGCTCCAAGTTCCCGGTGGTGGTGGTGAGGTGTCTTCCCCCAGTGAGGGTTCAAGGCAGAGAAGGGGAACCTGCGGGCACCCTTGAGCACAGCCCCTCCTGGCCGACTTCAAGTTACCCAAGGCCATGCCTCTTGGGCGTTAAAGGAACAAACGGCCTTCAGCATCAGACAGACTTGGGTTTAAATTCTGCCCTCCACTCGCCAGCCGTGGCTTCGCCTCTCTGAGCCTTTGTTCCTCTTCTGTCACAGTGGGGGGAAGAGCAGCACCCAATGCTGAGCACGCAGGACGCCTCCCAGAGGCTGGCTGTGCCCCCTGGAGGGCTGTAGGTTTGCACCTGAGGCCACACAGCAGCCTTTGGAGGTGGTGAGTTCTCATCACCATCCCCCCCCTCCCACCCCCGTCACAGATGGAGAGACAGAGTCCTTGGAAATGACTTGCTAGAGGTCCCACAGCCAAATGGAGAGAGTGCGGTCCATGTGCCCACCAGGATCTGGGAGAGCACCAGACGGTACATGCAAGAGGCCCTGTGACAGTGATTGGCAGGTGACCTGGGAGAAGCCCTTGGCCTCTATGGCCAACAGATGCCCAGGGTGGGGGCATCCTTGGTGCCAGTCCCTGCCTCCACTCAGCCTCCCTGCCCCATCTGTAGCAGGCCTGGAAAGGAGGCGGTTAGGTTCCTGGGAGGAGGGCAGGTTCCTGCCTGATCAGGTCTGGACTAGGGTCAGCTGGCCTCAGGCAGCCACGAACTGGCCAAGTGTGGATAGCAAAGCTCAGCAGCACAGAAAACTGACCTGCCAGGAAGGGTGGGAGGGAAGGATGGAGGTGGTGGGTGTCTGAGGGTACTGGACAGGGCTGGAGGGAACCCCCGAGAGGCTCCCCCAACTCCCATTCCCAGCCACAAATAGAGGCTAAGGAGACTTCTTTTTAACAAAGAGCATCTGAAAAGGAAGAATGAAGCCAAGGGTGAGAGGGACACCCCTCTTCTTTCTGTCCCCAGCAGCCTGCAATGGCCCCAGAAATGTCATTGCCTTGGCAACTGCAGCAGCTCCCCTTTCTCCTTTAACCCCATCCTGCCTAGATGCCCCTCTTGCCTGTACACACCCATCCTCCAGCTCAGGCTAAAGAGCAGCTTGGAGGGTGGGGGACAGCGGATTTCTCTGCTCTCCAGGCAGTCCTGGGGTTAATGCTCTGGCTGCATCCCAGGACTGCCCCTTCCTAGGGATCAGACGGAGGACTCTTTACCAGGGCACAAGGACAGGATGAAGTGACCTTTGAAAGAATCAAAGAATTCTTTTGAATGAAAGACAGGCTATCATGTCCTGAAGATTTCAAGTCCCAACTCTCCCAGTCCTCCCTCTCTCCCCATCCCCCGTCCCACCCCTCCTGGGAGACAGAGGCTGTGACCCAGGAGCCCCAGCAGAGTTTAGGAAACCAGCACCAGGGTAGGGGGCTTGAAGATAACCTAGTTACCCTCTCGAAGCCTACGGGTGGGGAAACTGAGGTCTGGAGAGGAGAAGGAATTGCCAAGGGCACACAGGCAGTGTGTGGCAGAGTCAGGGAAGGAACCAGAGAGGCGTGTGCCAAGGCGGGTGTGTGTGTGTGTCAGGAGGCCCCAGGGGAGGGGCCTGCTGGCGTTTCCCCAGAGATTCACCAGGGATGCAGGGAAAGCCCTTGTCACCCTCACCCATTCTGTTCCCTGAGAGGTGCCTGCCTCCCCACCATCGGTGTTCCTGGGTTTCCAGTGGTGCTTCAGTAAACTCCCCCAGACCCCAGCACACCCTGGCTGAGTAAGGGAGTGTGAGGCCTAGCCCTGCTGAGGGAGGCACAAGGGACACCAGAAAGAGCAGAGAGGAGCTGGTGGTCTGGGAGGGCCAGGGATCCTAAAGGTCCCATCAAATGTCCCCTGAGCAAGGAGGGCTTGTGGCCACAGGCATTGGGTTCTGGCCCCAGCACAGCCCTTTCCTGGATGTGTGTCACTGGCAAGTCACTCAGCTTCCCAGAGGCTGCTAAATTGCCCCCACACCCCCCAAACCCCCATGGAGAACGGGGTCAGCTACACAGGCTAGGGGACAGTCTCATGAAGCAGCAGACACACAGGGCTCCACCCAGCAGAACTGTGGACGGTCCCTGTGTGGCCCAAGCCCCAAACCTCTTGTATCTACTGGGCCAGGGCTGCTGCCATCTGTGATCACTGGGAGGGCAGGAAGTGGCAGGCACAGCACCCTGAGACACGGAACAGAGGGGGCTCCATCCAAGCCAGGCCAGAAGCTCCGGCAGAGCCTCTAGGGGTTGGAGGAGGGCCCTGGGAGCCTTCCTGGGGGAGGAGGCAGGCCCTGTAAGTCAGGAAGGGGCGGGGAGAACGCAGTGGGCTGGAGAGGGTGAAGGCCTGGCCTCCCTGAGCTGTCACTGTGCCACAGAAGCTCCAGTCACCTGGTCCACAGGGTGCCCTCACCTTCCCAGCTCAGGGCCCTGAGTCCAGGGGTCAGGCGGGGAAAGAGGCCTCCCGCTGCAGGCTGGAGTCAGGAGCTTTGCCTCGGTTAGCACTGGTCCTCTCACGCTCTCAGAGTAGCCTCTCTTGTTAATCCCATGTTGCAGATGAGGAAACCGAGGCTCAGCAAAGTGAAGTGACTTGCCCGTGATCACCCAGCTTTTTCTCCTCTGTCAAAGCCACTCCTGGAAGCTTTTCTAGGCGTGAACACTGCCTGCGACTCTCGCACTGATGACAGCTGGGGAGAAGGAAGGTGGTGCCTGCCTGGAAGGAGCCTCTGGCGGAGGGTGCTGGGACATCCGTGGGGCTGCATGCTGGGAGGCTCAGGCCCATCTCATCCCACAGGCGTCCCCTGCAATACTCCAGCTGCCAGCCCTCCCTTTCTGTGTCTGCCCCACGCCATTCACAGGCTGGTTCTCATTCACAGGCACCCTCTCACCATCCAGCCACGGGGAGGCTGTGAGCACAGCCCAGGCCCTGTCTGGGCACCAGGCAGCGGGGTGACCTTGAGCAAAGACTCGGCCCCGTGCTCAGCTTCCTCATCTGTAAGAGGGGCACCTGAGCACTACCTACTTTGCAGGCTGTGGCGACACTCTGGGGACCTGTTTGTTCCAAGCACCTCCCGGGGCCTGGCCCACGGTCACTGCTCACCCGGGCACTCACCAGCCACCTGCCTGCTCCCATGCTTGCCCGCTGCTCTGGTCCTTGTTTTCCTCGTTTCCTCATGACCAGGTGCTGGCAGTCTGGGAGTCAGGGTTGTCTAATCTTACCTGGCACCTCTCCTAGGACAAGGCTTGAATTGGGCAGAAGGCCAGGCAGGAAAATGGGGGTCCTTCCTTGCCCCCCAAATCTCCCCTGGTGGGCAGAGGCTGCCTGCTCTCAAGGCACCCTGCTCTGAGTGGGGATGGGAAGGGGAAGAGGAAAGGGTGGCCCTCCCTGTTGTGGGCAGGGCTGGTGGGGATAGGGCTAGATGAGGCTGGTGGGCAATGCTGAGGAGCAGTGGCTGAGCAGTGGCAGTGGGGAGCTTGTGGGGTCCCCCGCCACTCCTAACAACGCTGCACCGGCACTGAGAGCCGGCGGGTGAAAGGCCCACGGTCCTGGCTCTGCCTGTCTCGGCGCCTGCTGCCCGCCTGGCACGGGGCCCTCCAGCACTGGTTTTAATCGATCGCTTTCCGCAAGCAGCTCCTGGAGGTGCGGGGGCGGCTTCCCCTTGACTTGAGTCTCCTGGAGGATGCAGCTTGGCTAAAAATAACTTGAATTACTACACTCCCACCCTGGTGCAGAGGAGGGGCCTGGGGACTGTGGGGGCGGGCAGCAGCCAGGAGGGGTTCCCTGAGAGGAAATGGGAAAGAGTGAGTGTTGGCAGGTGGGAAGGGGCTCGGGCGGGCTGTTGGAGGGAGCAAGGCCTTTCTCTCTGTCCTGGGGACAGTGCTTCTAGAGCAACCCTGTGGGGAGGGCTGGCCCTGAACTGAGCATTTGGCATTTGCACCATTGAGAGGCTCGCCTGGCTGAAGTGGTGGGGGGGCAGGGTCTGTGTTTGGGGGAGACCCTCCACACACACCGTGGGCAGGGGCCCCTCCGTGCCCTTGCGCTGGGCACCACTGAATGCAAACTGGAGCGGTCAGTGGGCAGCGGGGATCTGGCACCGTGTCCTGTTCCTCCCGTATGACTCTGAACTCAACTTCCTCAGTGGAAAACCAGGTACGACTGCAAAATCGGCCACTGGACTCCACACCCCACTCTGTGGGAAGCATCTCATCTGTCTAGAGAGGCAGCATCAAGCTCCCTGTCACTGCCCACCCCCTTGGTGCCTGCCGAGGGGCCCGTCCTGTGAGCGTCTTCAAAGCAGGGTGGGGGCTGTGCCTGGGCTGGACAGGCAGGACCCAGGGCCCTCAGGATAAAGGGGGCCTGGTTGGGGGAGAGTGGGGACTCCAGGGACTCAGGAGGGTGGAAGGTAACTGCTGGGTGGAAGGTAACTGCTGGAAGGAGCCTGGGGTGAGTTGCATGATAGGCTATTGATGCTGGCTTAGAGACCCTGGCTTCGTGTTGCCCTCTCACCACCCTCAGCTTCACACCCAGGGCCGAGAGGGCAGGCAAAGGAGCACAAGCAGCTCAAGGGCAAGTCCAGGGCCATGTGGCAGAGAGAGGACAGCATGGCAGTCTCTTGTGTGCACACAGAGGCAGGGGGGCACACTGGTGTGGGACCAATCAGTCCTGCAGCAGAGAATAGGCTGGGACCCCCCATGCCTCAGTTTCCTGATCTGTAGAAGGGGCTGGGTTAGATGCTCTCTAAGGCTCCTGACAGCATTTGAGGTAGACAGAGCATAGAAGCTGCTGGAACAGGAAGAGGGAAGCAGCCACAGCCACAGCATCAGCTTCCCTGCCCTTCGCTGAGCCTCTCCGGAGCTCTGGAATGCCCTGGGAGGATGGTACTCAGGCTATCCCCACCTGCACATGAGCAAACTAAGGCTCAGAAAGGAAAACTGACTTTCCGAGGTCATACGGCTTGCAGATGATGCCCGACTGCAGAGTCCGTTTTGACATTTCATCCTGTTCTAAATGTAGGGCCTGGGGGACCACATATGCCTATGGGGGTGACTCAAAGTGGGCTGCACAGGCATGGATCCAGATACGGGAAGTTTCCTACAGCTGCACCTCCACCCAGGGTTGGCTCAGGCCACAGGGAGCCTCATTCTGGGGCACCAGTGGGCCTGGGAAGTGGCTGTGCTTGCAGGAGGTCGGGGAGAAGAGAAGGGAGTGTGGACCTGCCTGGGTGGGAGCAGGACCAGTGGTAACAGTAATGAAATAACCCTCACCCCCACCCGGGACATTTTTAGCAGATTATTCCCAGGGAGAAACTAGGAACACCACAAATATCCAGTGACAGGCGAACTGAGAAATCAACTACAGCTCCCACAGCAACAGGGCTGAAACCTAAACCGTAATGTGGGGTGAAGAAGCAAACTACAGAAGGCCACCTTCAGTTCAAAGCCATTATTATAAAGCCCCCCCAAAGTATTACTAAACCATATAATTTTAGGAGTTTGCAGATATGTGATAGAACTGTTTACAAAAGGCCAGAAAGTACTAAAACAAAACTTGAGCTACTCTGGAGGAGGCAAGAATTGGGGAGGGCAGCATGTGCTGGGAGATCCCACCCATGGACATCTGTCTGAGGCTTGTAGGGTGCCAGGTGCTCTTCACGGCGCTGGGGAGGCACAGGCCTGAGCAAGGCAGATGTGAAGCCCGGGCCTCACAGAGCTGATGGTCTAGTAAGGCAAGTTCGTTCCTGTTCTTATATTGTGTGACAGGTCACAGGCGTCCATTATACTATTATGCGTTGTCCCTTACCAATATTCTTGTATATCAATCAAATATTATACTTAAATAGATGAACAAGGAATAGACACAAAGCTGATTGACCCGCCCCCCACCCCACAAAGAGCCCATCCCACCTGAGTGGGTGAGTCTTTTGCCAGGGCTGAGCTCCTCTCCCTGCCACCCCTCATAGATATTCTGTTACATTCACCTAGAAGGAATGGCAATCCCAGATCCCTGCTGGCTCCCAACCTCCCAGCCCAGCTGAATGTCCCACAAAGTCGTTCTCTCACTCACCAGCAGGTAAGGGTCAAATATGGCTTGTAGTGCCAGGCTGGAGGGTGGGACAGAGTTCCCCACCTCTGTGAGCACCAGAGCCAGTTAGGAAGGTAAAACACAAAGGAAAGAAGTTCAGGGCCTGGCAAAGATCCCTTCCCTGGCCCAGGGCTCTTGTACTACATTAGTAGAGGTAGAAGGTGCAGGAGATGGGAGGTAATAGGTCTGCTTTGTCTTAAGCTGTTCATCTGCACCAGGGTTGAGGAGGAGGTGCTCAGTCTGCCATCTATCCATTCATCAGATCATCCATCCATGTGTCTATTTATGCATATGTACATCCATATGCCTATCCATCCATCCACCCATCTTTCAACCATCCATCCAACTGTCCAACTATCCATCCATATATCTATCCATACATCCACGTAGCCATCCAACCATCCAACCATCCATCCCTCTATCTATCCATATATCCATCTGGCCATCCAACCATCCAACTATCCATCCATATGTCTATTCATACATACATACATCCAACCAACCATCTATCCATCTATAATAGGCAGAATAATGTTCCCCAAAAGATGTCTACATCCTAATCCCCAGGACCTGTGATAATGTTACTTAACATGGCTAGGGGGGATTAAGATTGCTAATCATCGGTGTTAAAATAGGGAGATTATATTAGATTATCTGGGTGGGCCCAACATAATCACAAGGGCTCTTCAGCGGAGAAGAGAGAATCAGAAGAGAGAACCAGAGAGGTGGCCGTGTGAGAAGGACTTGCCCAACATTACTGGCTTTGAAGATGGAGGAAGGGGCCACAAAACAAGGAGAATGGGCAGCCTCAGGAGCTGGAAAGCTGAGGAGGAAGAGGATGCTTTCCTAGAACCTCCGGAATGCAGCACTGCTGTCACCTTGATTTTAGCCCAGGGAAGCCCCCTTTAGATTTCTGACCTCCAAAACCGTAAGATAATACATTTGTGTTGTTTTAAGCCACTAAGTTTGTGGTAATTTGTTACAGCAGCTATAGGAAATGAATACACCATCTAACCAACCGTTCGTCCATCTGTCCGTCCATTCAACCAACCATCCATCCATTTAACAAATATTCATTGAGTGGCTCCTTTGTGTCAGCTGCTGAGCTGTGAAAGGCAATAGCGACCACCTTTCCGGAGCTGCCCATCCTCTGAAGGAGACAGACACAGGGTTTCCATCCACGATCCTAGGTGCTATGATGGTGGAACATGAGGCATTTGGAAAGGATTATGGGAGGACCTGTGGCTTGATGGCTTTTAGTGGCAGGAACAAGACAGGGAGCACTGCAAGACAATTGTGAATCTCTGCATCCAGCCCCTCACCTGAAGACTGGTCTCTAGAGGCCACTATCCCTTGCTGCCTCTGCGCTCAGTCCCAGGGGAACCTGGAGCTCCTTGCTCTGTCCAAGAAGTAGGACAAGGGGCCAGGTCCAGCCAGGGTGGTGCTTCTGTCCTGACTTCTACCTCCTGCTCCCCAGCTCAAGAGCCATGCCTGCCATACCTTCTGCCCTGGGCCTCTGAGGTCCACTCCTGCTCCCACCTAGGCCCCCGGTCCATCAGTTAGTAATAACCACAACTCCCACATCATTGACAGCAGTGAGGAGCACCTGCTCAAGGGTTAGGCTGAACTGAGTTTGAGGGATGTATGATCTCAGGCAAGGGACTGTCCCTCTCTGAGTCTTCACACCCTCATCTGTAGAATCTTCAGACCTTCCTCCCAAGGTCATAGTCAAGATCAAGAGAACTATTGCTGAAGACCACCCCACACTGGCCCTGGCACACAGGAACCCCACTCCCATCACCAGCTGGGAGACGCTAGATTGTTGTACTTTGCAGACTGTGAAGTGAGGTGCACATAGTTATCATGATTCTCTGAGCTAGGGATGGGGTTGTTGGCAGTTGGTCCTTACTCTCAGGAAAGGATCAATTTCCAGTCCTGTCCCTTAGTTGCAGGCCTTGACATGCCAAACTATAGCCTCATGGAGACTGACCACACGGGAGCCTGCAGTCCCCTGGCCAGAGAGCTTCCCAGAGCCTTGTGGGCCATGGGCACAGCGCTCCCAGGCCCAGCTCATGTCACAGTCTTCCAGGAACAGTCTGTACCTTGGCATGGCTCTGAGAAAGAGCCAAGAAGGTGTTGCCCATCCTGCCCCAATGTTGTCACAGGCAGGCCATGTGTCTGGCCATGTCCAGCAGATGTGTCAGGCCAAGAGTGTGGCCCAGGATAGCTTCTTGGGCAGCTGGCCCCAGGTTGGGGGTGGGGGAGGAGAGGGCAGATTTCAGCATTGAGAAGGGACAGCAAAAAGGGATCAGGGTAGAATTTCAGACCCAATTGCCTAGGGCAGACTGGGCATGGTCTTCCCAAGCTCCTTGCAGGGTCAGCCCCCCGGAGTGTCACCCAGGTACCACGTTGAAGGCCTGCTTAGCCAACCTTGACTAGATGTGAATGACTTCTCTGTGGTCTTCTCTGAGACCACAAATTGCATCTACATGCACCCTGCTGGATTTGGCCTGCCCCAAACCAGGGATCAGTGTAGCCAGGATGTCGCACCATATGCCAGTGGGTCTGGGTGCCAGACTTGGCTCTCTGCCATTGTTCTCAGGATGTCACTTTACCTGCCTTTCCAGACCTCAGTTTCCCTTTCTGGAAAATGGGGCAATATTCAGTAGCCTTCATTTGTGGAAAACCTAACACCTGGGGACTGTGCCCAGAGATCTTTTTACATTTAATTTCATTGTTCACCTGATTCAGGACAACTAAGTTGAGGCTTCAAGAGGAAGCAGGCTGTCTGGGCCCGTGATCGTGGAGGCAGGTTGTACGTAGGTCTGGCTGACTCAGCACCGGTGCCGGGAGGAGGTGGAAGCTGAGCTGCGGGCAGGCTGCCTGCAGGCTCTGAGACCACTGT
Organism: Avahi laniger; assembly: GCA_963575035.1. NCBI lineage: Eukaryota > Metazoa > Chordata > Mammalia > Primates > Indriidae > Avahi > Avahi laniger. Next base: position 19,266 of record CAUYSK010040997.1, on the reverse strand, counting down.
GCTGCTGCACTCTGTCTGCCACACCATCCCTCCCCTGAGCCAGGTCGCCTCACTCAGCAGCTGCCTCTAAGGACCTCCCGCCCAAAGGGCCTAAGCTCCAGATGCTCATTTTTCCCTTGCTGGGTCTTGTGAGATAGTGAGATGTAAGGGACCCCCCTTTTCACCCCGCTCTCCACTCCTCTCCCAGCTGTGTTCTGCCCAGCTCTGCAGCCTGGAGGTGAGAGCGAATGTGAGAATTCTCCTGGCCCAGGTAATGTCCTCTTCCTTCAGATGTGCAGCACCTCCTTAGGCCTGGCAGAGCAGCAGGGGCTGGTGATCCAGGCTGTCCAGTGGCAGCCAGAGGCGGGGCACAGATCAGAGGTATTTACTGTACAGAGCTCCTGGCTGGGTGATCAGGCCGGGTGCAGAATAAGATAGGCAGCACATGGGAGCCCAGGACCCAGGTTCAAATCTTACATGTACAACTAGCTAAGAGACCTTGCATAAGTCCCTGATCCATCCATCCACCCACCCACCCACTCACTATCCATACAACACACATTTATAAATCACACTGTGTGTGTCAGGCGCTGGACCAGCCACCATGAGAGGATGAGTAGAAGTGAGGTCCAGGCCTGCTCTCAGAGCTCAGAAAGGTGTAGCATGGGACCAATTCAGTAAGGACGAGAGATGATCAGCAGGGCATCTGGGAATGGAGCCCTGGAGCTGTGCGGGGCACAACGTGCCCTGCTGAACAATGACGATGCAGGGTCAGGCGCTCAGGGCTCCAGATCGGGTGCACATATGTGTGCACTGTGTCACAGTGCTCTGACTCAGTGGGGAGCCGTTGGCAGAAGCCTGGAGGCCCCACATCCTTGCAGTGATCGCCACACAGCAAAGCAGCGTGTTTGCCAGGAAATACCTGGGCAGCTGTGGCAATTAGGGCCGTGGAGCACAAGGCAGTCACGCCAGTGACTGTGGCAGGCCCAGCTCAGTGGAAACGGGCTCCTAGCTTCCGGCCTCTGGCTGCCCTGAATCTTGGGATCCAGCGCGTGCAGTGGAGAAAGGCCACGAAGGCTTCCGGGCCTTCTTCTCAGGGATGGCTCTGGGAAGAAGTGGGCTGGGGCTCCAGGGCCACCCTGGAGTTAGACTTAGGGGTGGGGGAGTGGCATGACTTTTGGCAGCTCCCAAGTGCTGGTGTCCAGCCTCCCAGTGCAGTCCCATCTCCTTTCTGCCTCTCCTCCTGTTGTGGTGGCACCATCTCTGGTTGGGCCAGGATCTCACTGGAAGATCAGAGTGGACGCCTCCCTGAGGCCCACTGCAGCCAGCTGGAGTGGTGGGTGACCTTAGCTTAGCTTCTTGACCTCTCTGGGCTAAGAGTGCCTCTCTGAGCAGTGGGTACCTTTGGGCTCCAAGTCGCCCAAGGAAACCAAAGAAGGGACTTTCAATCCCAGCACAGAATCAGGAAAGGCAACAGATCAGGAAGGCAGTGGCCCAGGTCCTTCCTGCAAGCTGGACCCACAGCCCAGATCAGACTTTCTCCTTCAGCCCTGCCTGTGGAGGCAATGGCTCCCAGCACACTCAGCAAGAGGAGCTGCATGCACGCCATTACCTGGCTCCGCTGAGCCTCACTCTAGATCTCAGCGTGTCTACCCTGGCTCCGACCTGGGACAGGGCCCAGCTAGCTGCCTCCAGCCAACTGCCTGGCACACGTAGGTGTTTGCTGAGAGGGTGCCCCACCTCTCTGTGCTTTCTGCAGAGAAGGGTTCACCTCCAGACCCTCACATGTGCTGCCACACATGTTCCCTCTGCCTGGCACAGTGCACCCCTCACTTAGCCTAAAGGTCACCTGCCAGGACCACCCAGCCAGGCAAGGCCCCTCTCTGCACACCTCCCCAGAGCCATAGGCTGCACACTGGTCCTGCTTTGTCCAGGTCCATCTTCCCTTCCAAGTGGGAGGGCTCCCGAGGACAGGCCTGGATGCCCCAGCTTCTGCTGGGCTGCACCAGGGCTTTCAGGAGAGCCTTTAACTTCCTCTTCTCTGCCATTCTTACTCCTGAACAGGGGCCAGTATCTTTTCCCTGGAGGAGCCAGGCAGAAAGGGAAAGTCAGCCACTTCATCACCCACCCTGCAGACTTCTTGGACCTTTTCTGGGTCTTTGCCCCTCCCCCAGCAGCCCACCCATCCTCCCTGAGGGCTGCCAAGGCTTCAGACACCATCTCTTCTCTTCCAGAGCTGCCTTCAGCAGAGATAGTGGGGGGAAGGGTCCAGGGCTAGGAAAGGGGGCTCAGTGTTGGGAGCTACGGGGGGAGGATCCCTGAAAGACACCCCCACCCCAGCGCTCTGTGTCTGCAGCCTGGGATGGAGGCAGGGGCTAGGGGATGTGGGAGATGGCAGGGGCTGGTCCTCAGTCCAAATCCAGGTCACTCCCAGCCTGCTCAGCAGCTGCTCAGTAATTAGGGGCCAGCAGGACGTGGGCAGGCGGGTGGCAGGAAGCCTAATTGTCTGATTTTTCAGGTAATTAACTGGCGGCTGTCTGGTCAGTCCCCACGGGGCCCAGCATCCGCCACCCCATCCCCTGGGCAGCCCTGGCTGCCTAATGAGGCCAATTACTGAGTGGTGCCCGGGCCCTCATTAGCCACCTGGAGAGGTCATGTGGGACTGGCACTAGGGGATGGGGCCCAGCCAAGCATGGTGGAAGCTGGGCCACCTCTCAGAGATTGGGGTACAGAATGCATGGGCTATGGGTTTCTACTGTTGCCTGTTGAAGGGTAGCCCATCTGGCAGCTGGGACCTCACTCCTCACCTTTCTTAGCAGGACAGCAGCTTTAGGTCCAACCCTCCCCCAGCTACCTCCCAGTCATGTGGCCTTGAGTATGTCACCACCATTCCCATGGTCTGGCCCTCTGTTTTCTGGATCACAGTTGATGGACACAAAACACTCGTGCCCAGTAGGGGCCCTGCACACAGGTGGGTGCTTACGTTCTTCCCACAGTGCCATCTCCTTAAACTGCTTATGCCATTCCTGAGGAAAGAGAGGCCAGAGGGGATAGAGCCTGAGGTCACTAGTGTGTCAGGAGATCACTTTTTAGGGCCCCAGAGGCTGAGGGCAGCAGGGACAGCCCCCTGGGAATTACCCCAAGGGACCTCAGCAGCTGTATAGGGAGTCCTGGGAGGGGTCAGCAGAGCATGGCCAGGCCAAGCAGGGGTGCTCTTAGAGCACTGGACCTTCAGAGACCTGAGCAGGTGGAGGAGAGGAAGCAGGCAGTCCTCAAGGAGTGAGGGGGTCGGAGATCATGGTGGAGGCTGAGGGCGCTCCCCCTGCCTGGCTGCTGCAGGACACCCAGGGAAAGAGCCCAGAGTACCCCGACTGCTGTTGGAGGCAGGAGCCTGTCCCTTCTCGGTTGGTTCGTGCCATTCTCGGCCCAGGAGATTAGGGGAGGACTGCACCCTGGGTTGTTGGGATTTGGGGACTTCTGTGGCTCCTCTGTTTTAAGAATTCTGTGACCTAATTCCATGCTGAAAAATTCCATGCTGTCCCAGCTCCTGAAATCGTCAGCTAACGCTACTTTTGGTCCCGCTGCCAGCCTAGAATCTAAGTTAAGGATTTCCAAAATGCTTCCCCCAGGAGCCCTTGTAGAGAGGCAGAGGCGGGGGCTGGGAGGACTCCTGACCCCACAGCTGGAGCAGCTCGACTTTGATCTCTGATAAAATATTAGTAGCTGCCCCTTTGTGAGTTCTTGCCGTATTCCAGGCATGCACAGGCACAGGGACTCTGCCTCCACAATTGCATATTTGTCCTCATAAAACCCCAAGCAGAAGGAAGCGTCACAGTCCCGTTTTGCAGATGAGGATGCCGAGGCTATTTGGGGCTGAGGCCGAGTGAGCAGCTTGCCTCAGGTCTCAAGGCTGGCAGGAAGGAGGGCCAGGACTCGGACCCAGGTTCCACTCTGGGCCAGAGTGGGGTGCATGTGTCCCATTTATCACAATTTGTTTCCACCAGGTTGGGGTGTGGGTGCTTGTCTTTCTGCCCCAGGGGAACCTGGTCCCATCCCCAGGTTCCCCAAGGGCCCCTGCATCCCACCATGCGGTGTCAGTGTGTTTGAGGGTCCGTCCGCCTGTTTCCCTTCCCTCTGCCATCGGCTCTGCTTTGCCCAAGTCCAAACCAATAAGATTCAGCCCAGAAATAGCATATGTTTCCAGCCTCTGCTCATCCAAGTCATAAATTGCCTGGCGTGCTGTGCTCCCTGTGTCAGCTCGCTCAAGGCTCAGGGCGGGGGTGGCTGAGGCAGTGTGAGGAGCATGCAGGGCCTCCTCCAGGTTGAGTAAATTAGAGCTACAGAGCCGCTGAGCCCAGGACCCAGGGAAGCAAGGACCAGTGCTGCTAGGCCTGGGGTGGGAGTCAGAGGTTGGTGGCCCAGATTCGAAGGGGGCCTAAGGGTTGTGACTTAAACTGGAGCTGAGACCAGAGATCAGAGGTTTGGGCTTCAGTCTTATCTAGCAGTCAGAGGTCCAGACTTGGCTTGGAGTCAGGGGTCAGAGAACAGGGGTCACTGTTTGGAACTTGATGGGAATGGGGATCCAAGCTCAGTCCGGGGTCAGTTTCAGGACTGAGGTAGGATGAAAGGTCAGAGGTCAGGATCAGACTGGTCCCGAAGGCCATGGCTAACTGAGCAGGAGGCCCCCAAAGACCCAGAAGCCTTCCTGTTTCCTGGAAATGACTCTGAACAGAATTTGTGACAGAGGGCTGCCTGCAACAAGCATGGCGGGGGCTTACAGGGCTTGAATAGGACTTTGCAAAGGGCTGGGGCCGTGTCTCCTTCCTGAAGCCTTCTGGCCCTGGCAGCCTGGCTGCAGGAGGGGCTCCCCGAGCCTCTGCTGCTCGTCTCTGGAACGTGGATGATCACAGCACCCACCCCCACATCGACAGTGCTCCCTCAGTGTTCCTGATTCCTGCCCTCAAGGCTGTAGGTTCCAGGACAGGGGTGGGTGGGCTGATGGAGGGTGGATGAGTGCTCCCGGCAGGTGTGCGAGACACCTGGTGGGGATCCGTGTCCCTTCCCTGTCTCTGCGGCAGAAATGGGCCGAGGCTCTAGGGCCACAGTCACAGCACAGGGCCCCGTCACTTCCCAAGCTGCCTCTGAGAGGTGGCCCTGCAGCCCTTCGGGCCCTGCTGATCCATCTGAGCAGCGTGCAGGCAGCACTGTCCAGGCTGCCCGGGGCCCGTTTCCCTGGCCTGCAGTCTGCCAGCTGCGTTTTCCTGCCTCTTCTCCATTCTGGGACCAGTGTGGACAGACATCTGGGGACAAGCCCACACAGCAGCCAGTGGAGGAGCCAGGGCTGCAGTCGGCAAGCAGGAACGAGAGGCCAGAGGGCAGGAGAGCAGGGTGTGAGGGGGAAGCCTTCTCATGGGCTTCTCTGTTCTCACTTCCCACGGTCCTGGTCACGGACCAGCCTCAGGCCACCAACACACCACTGGGGCCCTGATCCAAGAGATCCCTTCTCACCAGGGACCCCAGAAAGAATCAACCAGGCATGTATGAAGGGGTGTGGGCTGGAGGGTGAGAGCACCCCTGGGGGAAAGCAATGGTGACATGTAGAGCCAGCGGGGGAGGTGTGGAAGATGAGAGGGCTGCCCTGCCCGCCCAGGATGTGAGGCCTCAGGGTTTGGCTGTCAAAGTCCCGGTCACCTCCTCCAGCTGAGCTATTAATACCCAGCTACGACCCACGCACCCTTGCTGGGAGGACGCCGAGTTCCTCAGGGGGCTAAAAATGGTCTCTGATGGGGGTGGGCCGGCCCTTCTCCCACTCTTCATGTTGGAGGAGCTGAAGCCAAAGGCCAGGCTGGCCTGGAAGGGGGCTGGCGCCAGAGTGGAGGTGCAGAGGGCAGAGGGTGGCTGAGCCCTGGGAGTGGCCTGAGGATTCCGGATTGGCGTAGCAAGGCCCTCAGCCATTCTGAACCCGTTACTCACAGACCCGAGAGGGAGGGGCCTTGCTGGTGGTCCCACTCGGGAGGGGCCCACCACCTAGATCTCCTGGCTCCTTTTGCCATTTGCGTGTCAGTTCCACGTGTGAAGTCTTGTTTATTCACAGCACTGTCTGAGGAAGGAATTACTGGCAGCCCCATTTTATAGATAAAGAAACCAAGACCCAGTCATCTCCCAGAGCCTAAGCTGGATGTACCCAGTTCGTCGGACTCCGGACCCTCTCCTGTGTTATCTCCTGTCGTCACAAAGGGAGGTTTCCTGGTTTGTTTTGGGAACCCATGACAGGGGTGTTTCCATCAAAATGCTCTGGTCACCACAGTGTCCCAGGGCCACTGGGGTGCCTGGGCCAGGAAAAAGGAGCCTGCGCTGATGTCTTCCTCCTGCACTGACCAGGCCCCGTTCCCGGGATCATCAGCCACTGCCTGTCCTCTTCCTAGGGCTCAAGGGCACATCCTTGAGGACCGTGCTGGTCTTCTGAGCTTAAGGCCACCGAAGGCCACCTGCTCCCTGTTGTGTCCCCTCCTCCCTGATAACAGATGCTCCAGGGTCCAGACACAGACCCCAGAAGAGTGCAGACTTGGCCAACAGATTCCAGACGAGAGAGTGGCTGAGAGAGGTGTGAGCCCCAGAGGGCCCCCCCGTGCCGGAAATCCCGACAGCTGCCTGGCTAACAGGTCCTGGGCACTGGGCCCTGACCCAGGGCAGGCGGCGACCGTGTCAGGTGTCCACAGACATTGGAGGAGTCGATGGCTGGAGCCAGGGGCAGTCTGCCTGTAGTTAGCGAGGCTGTCAACACCTCCTGGGCTGCCAAGGCAGAGCCTGCTGGGGGGCTGGGGAAGGGGTCCTGCCCTGGCCTGGAGGATCTAAGGAGAGAGACGGCCTCGGGCCTGGCCTGGAGGGTCTGAGGGGAGGGGCAGACCCTGTCCTGAGGGGTCTGGGGAAGGAAGCTCGGTCCTGTACTAGGCTAAAGGAGACCTGGTCCTGCAGAGGAACCTGAGGAGGCCCCTGGCCCTGGGAGCTGGTAGAGGGAGTTTATTTCCTCATGGCTGGTGGGGAATGGTGTGTGTGTGTCAGGGCGGGGTGTTGTTGCAGACTGACTTCACTTCCCCATCCAGGAAATGAGAGGGACTGACCCTGCCCAGGTTTTCCTCAGCCCCTCGGGAAGGTCTTTTCCTCAGCTGGGGTCGGGGGAGATCAGGCTCCAGGGGAGCCTCTTCCAGGACAGGCCCTGGGATGGCTGTCCCCTCCTACCTGCTCACCTACCCCATCCACCCTCAGTTCTCCTAGCACCCTAATACCCACACGCCCACCTGCTCTGGGACTGCTCCTCAGGCAGTGTTCCCAGGTTGTTCCCAGCGCCCCAGCCAGGCCCGCAGTGCCCTGTCAGCTCTGGCTCCCTGGAGCCCCCACCAGCTCAGCCTGACTTGTGAAGTCCTCAGGCCTCCATCATTCTCCCTCTTTCCTCTCATGCTCCCTCCCTCATGGGCTCTCTCCTGCACCCCCAGCCCTCGGGCTCTCTGGCAGAGCCAGCCCCTCTGCCACACTAGGTCTGGGCGCCTCTCCAGTCTCAGCTGTCCCTGCTGCTCAATCTGGGACTCCAGCTGCCCCCTCTTTGCTCAGTCCCCTCTCCTGTCTCTCTGTCTTGTGTCTCTGGGTTTTGTCTTTGTCCCTTGGTCTCAGGCTCAGAGCTGGCTGTCTCTCTGGTTCAGTCTTCATCTCTGCCTCGCTCTCTGCCGTTGTAATGGTGACTCCTGTCCCCTGTCTAACTGTCTGGCTGTCTCTGGTCCAGTCTCAGGTTATCTCAGCCTCTCAGTCATTGTTACTGTAGGACCCTCCCTGCCTGGCCAGGCTGCCTGCTCAGATATCTGCTCCGACATCCGCTCACTGGGCTCCAGGAAGAGCTCAGGTGACGCTGTGGTCTCAGCTCTGGCCCAGTTCCAGGGGAGCTGCTGTGATTCCCAGAAGGCAAGTGAAGGAGAGACAGGACAGAGGGCCACGTGCTTCCTTGTCCCTTGGGAACCTAATGATGCTGGGCCTCCCCTGATGAGGCCACTGATGATGGTCCCCACCCAGGCTCCCAACTCCTAGTGCCACATAGTTCACATCTCACCTCACCGCTTATGGCTGTGTGACTCTGGATGAGTTTCTGAGCCTCAGTTTCCTCTTCTATAGAGTGGGGCCAATACCGGAGCCAGCTTCAGCAGGTGTCAGAGGATTAAATGCCGATGCACAGGGCAGGCACCTGGCACTGTGCCCAGAGCACAGTAGAGACCCCATTACCATTACCATGACTACTATTCTCCAGGGTCTCTGGAACCATGATGCATTGAAAGGGGCTGGACTGAGCCTCCACTGCTTGTCCCCATGTGCACCCCGCGTCCCACGCCTGTCCTTCCTCTGCCGGGCAGTAGACACCCCCACACCTGGGACCTGCCTGTCCTCAGAATCAGTCTGAATTGTACACAGTGACGCTCACTAAATTAATTACCACTGGCTTGAGGATATATTTTTTTAAGAAGACATTTTTCCAGGGGGAAAAACACACAGGAGCTATAATTAGCTGGGAAAAGGAAAGAAGAGCAGAGTGTGTGAATCACCAGCCCCAGCGACAGACTGTTAGAGCTGAGCAGAAGTTTCGGGAGAAGCTGCTGGGCGTGGGTGAGTTGGGATGGCGTGGCATGGGGATGGTGCTCTGCCCACGCAGGCTGGGGTCCTCGAGCCAGGCCCAGGGGGTGGGCACCTTCACCCTCTCACCCTCTCAAGACTCTGTCGCCTGATATCCCTCCCAGCTTTGAGCCCCTGCAGCTCCTGTCTGCTCTGACCATCCCCAGGGCTTCTTCCCCCCTCAGCCATGCCAAGGCCAATGCCAGATCTTGTGGACACATACCTGGGCAGAGACTTGCAGCTCGAATGAGGAGGGGGAAATTGTAGAGGGTTTGAGTTTTAGGGGTTTGGAGACTGTCTAGTCCAACTCCTCCTTCATTCGTGTATTCACTTCTTCATCAAATACTGAAGTACTGCTGTGTGCCTGGCCCAGGCAAGCAAACAGAGGCCCAGGGAAGTGCCAGGCCTGACCCAAGGCCACACAGGTGTGAGTGGAGCAACCTCTATACCTGTCCGTTGTCACTAGCTCTGCCGAGCCAGACAGCGGCCAGGGATCTAGGCTCGCAAGGTGACCACAACCAGAACCCACTTTCACTGAGCCCATATCCCAACGGGGAGGCAGCCACCTGTGAGGCAGCGAACCTGGAGGCAGCTCTGATCCAGCCTGGCGGTCACAGAGGACTTCACAGGGGGAGGCAAAGCGGCATGTCTGTGGTCATCGTGCTGGGATGGACTGACACGACTCAGCGTGTCTGGGCTCAGGGAGTGGCAAGAGTCAGGGTGGGGGTTGCTGGAGACTGAGGCTTCTTGGTCCAGGTCATTACAATGCCCATTTCCCTAGTTTCTCCAGAGCACCTGCTGGCTGCGGGCACCCTGGGGCAATGCTCACCACGTGGCCCTGCTCCTTGGATACCCTGCACTGGTTCTTCTCGATGTCCGGGGCCCACTGCCCCATTATGTCAGTGGACTGCACAGAGAAGCTGGGCCTTGGCTTTTTCCTTCCCTCCCCGCTCCAGGCTGAGGACTGGCTGCCTGACTTTCTAGGGGTCCCAGCTCAGGCCTGTAGAGGTCCCAGGTCCCGAGGGAGCAGGTCTCCTCCCCGGGGAGAGGATGGCATCATTTGGCACACAGAGCCTCCTAACCTCAGATCAAATTAGCCTTCCAAATTATAGGCTGCACTTCCCCCAAATCGGAGATTGGGTGGGAGAACAGAGACTCAGCTCTGGCTTCCTGTTCACAGGGGCCCTCGGTCGGTCCGTTCCCAGATAATAGGACCACGTCAGGAAAGAATTTTGGACACACACCCTCCCACTCCTCAGTGCAGGATCCCCAGTGGCCAGACCCCCCCAGACCAGCATCCAGGGCTCAGGACAAGCCTGTGCCCTTCTGGGGTTTGACAATGAGCTTAGAGCCAGGAGGTCCAGTCAAGGCCAGCCCAGAGTTCTGTGGGTGTTTGGCGGGGGAGGTCCTTCCTTCCTTCATTCATTCAACAGACACTTTCTGGCAACATTCTCTGTGCCAGGTACTGTGCTGGGCCCTGAGACACTGCATGGCAAAGGAGGTGACAGACATGTGACCAGGCAGGTACAGGACAGAGTAATCAGGCTCATGGCAGGTGGTGCACACGTGGCTGTGGGAACGCCCAGGGAAGTTAGTTAGGGAGGGCTTCCTAGAGGAAGAGGCACAGAAACTGAGACCCAAGGATGATGTGTCCTTAGCCAGGGGAAGAGCAAGCAAGTCAGTTCTAGGAGGAGAGAGCAGGGAATAGGAGCCCGGGAGCAGAGAGCGAGGGCTGGGCATGGAGGAGAGGGAGGAAGTTCTGGTGCGTCCAGAGTGGGATGGGGGCTTGTCTGTCAGCCGCGTGGGGAGGCCTGAACTTCGTCAGGGGGGAGGAGGAGGCCGTGAGCAGGGCTGGTGGTGGTAGAGAGGAGGCTGGACCCACTGCCCAGCCCTGAGGGGATGGCCACCCTCAGACCCTCTCCGGTTGGCCTCAGGTCTTCGGAGAAAGATTAAATTTACTTCAAGGAAAACATGAAACAATGATTTTATTTCGTGTGTCCTGAAATTAACGTACCTTCCTATGTTTTCACTAATTGGTTTGGGACTTTTTGTGTTTTTGTTTTAGAAGAAAATGATGATAGATGTTGAGAATTAATGCAATTATTGTTTGGTGCTGAGCGCAGAGAATGAAAGAACGCCCCCTGAGTTCGCCCACTCCTGTGTTGCAGAGGCGACAAGTGAGGTTGGGAGGGAGGGACCTGCGCAAGGAGGCCACACAGCTGTGGCAGCCTCAGCGATCATCTCCAGGGGCAGGAGGGGATGGCTCTTAGGGCTCAAGTGGGGCAGAGGATGCTTGGTGAGGGATTCTCCCAGAGGGGTGGAGGAGAGCAACCGGGAGTTCCTCCAGTTTCTGATCTTGCTTGCACACCTCCCCAGGCAGAGAGCCCACTGCTTACTCGACTGCCTGTGGCGAATTTGGCCAGCTGCTGGGCAGGCCTTCCTGAGTGAGGCGCTGTCCCCTCAAGCTCCCAGCCAAAGTTTCTGCATCCTCACCTCCACCCATCCCTCATCCACGACTTTTTGTCTTCACTTCCCCTGGCCGAGTGGAGGCAGGAACCAGAGTGGACTCCGTGTGCAGGGGCCTGGGCTTCTGCAGGCTGCATGACACTGGCTGCCAGTCTGATTCGTCCTGGGTGGATGGTCCAGAAGTTTCCTAGCCAGAGCCCCCCCAAGTGGCAGCCAGTATGAGAGTGTGAGTGGAGGCACACAGTCTGCTTCCTGGCTGTCCGGCCTATTATCCTGCACGTCCTGCCTGGCCTGGCCCGGCCCAGCTTGCCCTGGCTGAGGACACAAGCCAGTGGGTAGCGGCAAGGCCAGACAGACAGCTTCAGGGGCATTGACAGACAGACAGGTGAGGTGCCCAGTGAGAGACCTCCCTCACCCAGAGTGCGTCTGTTCGGCCCCTGCTGTGTGTCTGGCCCTGTGATGGACACTGGGCCCTCAGAAATGAATTAGACACAGAAGCCTGAGGTCTGGACAAGCATGGGGTAGACCACAGAGAACAATCAAAAACCTGCGTCCCTGGCCACACCAGCAAAATCAGCTCCAGACTTTTGGGAGCAAGATCCTACATCTACCTTTCACGTAGCAGCCAGAGAGAGACTTGGCCTCGTGCTCCTTCCGCTCTGCCTGCCATGGCTCCCCAGTGCCAGAGCACAAGGCCCTGTGTATATTCAGATCCCACCCACCCTCCAGCCTCCTCCCTGGAACTCCGCTCCCTCCCTCCACTCCACCTGCACTGAGTGGTCTCTCTGGCTCTCTGGCCTTTGCCTGGATTTTTCTCTATGCCTGGAATATGTTCTCTGTCCTTTTCTCCTGTTAACTCCCACTAACTCTTCAGAGCCAACTTCCCAGCCCAGCGCAGCTTTCCCAGCCCCTAGACTACGATAGATCCCTGGTACCTGCTCCCATAGCCCCTTGTTCTGTTCTAAGGACACTCGTGGAACCTGCAGTTAGATCCTTAACCGTGTGTTTAAGGATCCTTAACCTGCCCCCACTACAAAAGCAGGCTGTGTTCTCTTGGGCACTGCCATATCCCATCACACCCCCAGGATGAGCCCAGAGCCCGTGCTTAATGAATATATGTTGAGTGTTGAGTAAATAAATATCAAAACTACAGTGTTTCTATTAATAGAAATTTAAGGTCAGGACATCAGGCTGATAACATTGAAACCCACATTGGTAACATTGCCAACTCATGCTGAGGATGTCACAAAGATAGTTATATTTGATCATAAAATGTAACCATCCTAAGCCAGCCCCAGTGTCCCTGGCAGGGCTGGTTTGAGGGTCACCGTGAAGTTCACAGCTATAACACTGACCCTGTGTTGGGAGCCTCAGCTCTACATGAATGAGGAATTTTTTTCAATGAAACATATTTGAATGCAAGAACTTGGGTATCAAAGCAGGTGAAGCCAAGGTTCACTCACCAACAGATACTTCTTCCATGCCAATTCTGTGCCAGGGATTGGTTGAGCACAGAGGCTGTGGACAGACAGACCCTGCCTCTGCCCAGCAGGCTGAAGTCAGAGGAGAAGCCGGCTCTATAGGCCTGACCTGAGGGCCTCTGACCAAAGGGGATGGAAGACGTTTCCTCCCATGGGAGATGCGATCTCTGAGCACAGCTGCTGTCTGCAAAGAAGCACACTGACCCTGCGCTGCAGGCCCCTGAGAGGCCAGGGCTAACCCCAGCCGGGGGCCTGGGCCAGTCGCCCACACTCTCTGGGGCTGGTGTTTGAGCAGCTGTCATAGCTGGGATGAGCAGGAGGACCCACAGAGACAGGCTCACAGCCTGCCCTGCTCACGCCTTCCCCTTCCACGGGACTCCCCCTCCATGGCCCAGTCCACACGGTCCAGCCTCCAACCCACTGCTGCTAAGAATCACCTATGAGTCACAGCTCAAAGCAGTCCTCTCTGCTGCCAGGTCACAGCTCAGGGTGTCCTGTTGATGAAAGGCTGTGCAGTGTGTGCATGCCGCGGGGGCAGTGTGCGGCGGCGGTGGGTGGGGGGTGCTCTGTGAGAACAAGGCCTTGACTTCCCCTGAGACTCCCCAAAGCAGGACTGAGTTTCCCCCTCAGACTGGGGTTCCCAAGGGCCTTAACCAGGAAGATGACCAGCAGTGAGACAGCCAGCTTCCCAGGGAACACAGCCTCCATCCCCACCTGGCAAGATGCAGGTCAGTGGCCTGGGATCTCCAGCCACCATGCTGACGTGCCTAGGCCCAAGTCTTCACACTGCCGGGCCCAGCACAGGCATGGAGGGCCCTGAAGGACACAGACGGCTCTTCCTGTGTCAGGACAGTGGGGCCATTTATCAGGGAGATAAGCAGCAGCCAGAGGGCAGAGTTGGTGGAAGGAGCTGTCTAGAAGAGATAACTGGGGGTCACTCAGAGGGCATGGAAGGGCTTGTGTCCCCAGCCCTTGCTCTGCCATCCCACCCCCATGCCTGCTGGCCACAGCCATCTGGCTGCCATAGCTCACAAAGGCCCTATGCGAACAGGTTGCTGGAGCTGCAGTCAGCATGGAATGTGTTTCTCTTTGTGTTCCCGTGCCATAGCAAGGCCCCTGTGTTTCTGCCTCACCTATTACAGATGGGGAAACTGAGGCTTGGGGGTGGCTTTGGTCTGCTCTTGTCAGAGGGGGCAAGCACAGGGCCCTGATCCCACTCTCAGCCTTCCTGAACAGGGCAGGAGAGGAACCCACGTGGCACCTGCATTCTTGGACACTTGCTGTGTGTGTCCCCAGTGCCTGCCATGTGTGGCCTCTGTCTTGTTACTGCTACCTGTGGACTAGGTACTGCTTTGTCCTCCTTTGGCAGATGGAGACAATGGCCAGAGAGGTGAGGTACTAGTTCAAGACCACACCACCAGGAACTGGCCAAACTGGGTTTGAACGCCAGCCTCTCAGATGCATTCAAGCCTAAGCTGACCACTAAACAGCACTGTCTGCCCAGGCAGGCCTTGGACGCCCAGCAGAGGACAGAACAAACCTTGGGCAGAGAACAGCTCTGGGACCCTTCTGCCCAGCTAAAATCTGTCACCCCTGAATTGTCACACAGCCTCTGCACTGATCTGCCCATCCCACGTCCCTACCTTGGCATTCAGTAGGCTCAATAAATATTTCTGAACAAATTAAGTCTCAATATTAAGCAAACACATGAACATAAATAATGACAGCCTTTCCCCTTTGTGATCCCCTGGAGTTGGTCTACACCCATCCTCACATGCTGGTCTTGATAGCTTGCTGGCACATATCTGTCCTTCATCCGCTGGATCTTCAGGACAGCCCATCGAAAAAGACAGTGCCACCTTTGGGAGCCAGGAAGAGCCCAGGCCTCGGATTGCAGAGACATGGAGGAGGGTGATGAGGAAGGAGTGAGGGGACCCTTCGCCTGAGCCAGGAGCCAGACTCACCATTGTCTGTTGTGGAGGCTTCTGTGGCCCTCATGGTTGGGGTCTCCAGGGGCTGGTGTGTTTCGGTGTTGGGGAGGCCAGGCCGAGAGACTCAGGGCCAGTCTTAGGGATGAACCTTGACTTTCCTCACTGCCCCAGTGTCCAGGGCAGTGGACTTGACCCAGAAGCAGCTGGAGAATTTTCTGGAAAGTATTTTCTACATGAATGGTTAGAGGGGCACCTTGGGGGGCCTTGAAATTCATCTGGCAGGCAGTGGGGGGTTGGGGAGTCTCTGAGGGGCCTGGGGTCTTTCTGTCCATGACCACCTTCACGGGGGTCCTCTTTAGCCTGGACCATGCTGGGCAGGGACAGGTGTCTGGGTTGTGAAAGGAAAAGTCCCAGGGCCTGGGGAGGTTCATGCAGGAAGGAGCCCACGGGGACTCTCAGATGGGTGCCAGTCCCCCACCCCAGCCCTCTGGGGGCTCCCACACCCAGAAGGGCCCCACTTTGAATCTGCGCCTGAACCAGAGATCAGGCCCAGGCACCCTTCTTAGAAAGGCACACGACCTTAAGACCCCTGTGGTTGTGTAGGTGAGTGGGGGCACTGCTGGCTGCAGGATCCTAGATGGAGCTGGTCCAGTATTGCAGGGACAGACCAGGCATATGACAATAATATTGACAATAAAAGAAACTGCAGAATAGCACCATTCTGCTCTTGCTCTGCTCCAGACATTGGGCTGAGCTCAGCTTTCCGTCACTTGCTCATTTAACTTAATTCTCATGGCCCTAGGAGGTTAGCATAGTTATTAACCCTCATTTCACAGATGAGGAGCTGAGACCCAGAGGAGTTAATTCTCCTGCCTGGAGTCACAGAGCACCAATAACGCTAATGCACGCTGCACACATTCAGAGGGGCCGAAACGCTCTTCCTGGCTACCCCTCATCACTCATGAGCACATTCCTTACAGGGGGGTCTGTGACAGCAGCATCCTTAATGATGGGTTCCTGGGAGACCTGAAATATCCCCCAGTCAGGTCCTTGCACAGGACCCCAACGAGGCAGACACAGATGCTGGCAGAAAGCAGTCCAAGCCCAGCTCTGGGGGAAAGGTAGCTGCAGCCATTGTAGATCAAGCTCGTTTACGTAGCACATGTGTCACGGATAGAAAAACTGCTGCACTCCCAGTGGGGGGCACCCACAGACAGAGCCCCAGGACCACGCCTTGCTGCCCCTCCACATGGCTGCACGCACACCCCCCCAGGGACCCTCAAAGCCCGAGCCTCCCTGTCCACCTGGCTGGGCCGGCAGAGACTGCAGGGGACGGGGCTCAGGCCGGCGGTCCAGGCCCGTGGAGTCCTGGCCGGGGCTCCAGGGCCAGCCCAGACCACGGCAGTCTGGGGGCCTCGGCTGTGCCCTCCTCAGCAGCTTCCTCTTCCTTCCTTCCTATCGTCTTTTCTCCTGCTTGCTCCCACCTCCCTGTCACCGCTGAGAGGTCCCAAGAAGGAGTCCTCAGTGGCACCAGCCACACAAATAATACATTAGGCTGCTCGGTCACAGGTGGGGACCCAGCTTTGTCCCCAAGTCCCACACTGCCTCCCGTCATCCATTTGGAGTCAGGCCGACCTGTAGTGGCTGCAGCCTCATTTGTGCTGTGCTTCCAGCCTGGCTGGACATCCCCATCCCCTGCAGCAGCCCCAGGCTGGGTGAGCCGTGGGAAGACGAAGGCCTCTGGGGCAGTGGCAGTGCCCAGAGTGGGCGTGGTGCCAGGCCCGGGGCAGGTCATGGCTCTCGGTGCTTCCCCACCTCTACCCCAGCCCAGCGCCTGCCTGACTGTCCCCTTCGGCCCAGGAGACTGAGGTGAGGGAAGCCAGTAGCCTCTGGCACAGACTTTCCGTGGTCCCGGGCGAGCCGGAGCAGTGCGCCAGGCTCAGTTTCCCCATCTATCTAATGGAGCAAGGTGAGTGAGGCAAGGGGCAGAGCGAGGGCAAGGGTCAGGCCCCAGGGATGCCCACCTGGGGCCAGGGAGACAACTGCCAATGGCTGCAGGCTGGTCCATAGCCAGGCCCCTCTCACTTTGTCTTGCTTACATACTGTCACTCTCCCCATCCGACAGGTGTGGACACTGACTTGCCCAAGGCCACACTACTAGAGAATGCTGGTGCTGGGATTTGAGCCAGTTGCCTCTCAGGCAGCCTGTGGTCTGAGTAGATCGAGGGGCTGCCAGACACGGGCCCAGGATCAGGGCTTCCTGAACCTGTGCTGGCCAGAGGAGGCTCCGTGTGTCCGACCTGCGTCTGCCCGGCCCACCGGGCTGAGAGCTGTTCTGTGCATCTCAGCTCAGTGAAGTTCAGGGAAATTACCAACCCTCATGAGCTCACCAAGAACTGGCCACAAGTTGGCCCACCGACTCCTCCATCACTCTGCACTTTAGGCAGCTTCTAAAGCCTGAGGCCCCGTCCCCCCAGGCATGTGCCCCTCCCACCTATGCCAAAGCCGTGTTGCCCTCCTGCCCTCCTTCCCTACTTGCAGCCAGTCACCTCCTTCCAGACCCTCCTCCTAGAAGTTCTCCCTGACTCCCACTCTCCATTCCCATGCCCAGAACCCCACCACCTTGTGTACAGGAGGCCTCTCAGGT
The DNA here is from genome assembly GCA_963575035.1 of Avahi laniger. Classification (NCBI taxonomy): domain Eukaryota; kingdom Metazoa; phylum Chordata; class Mammalia; order Primates; family Indriidae; genus Avahi; species Avahi laniger. The sequence continues at coordinate 2,110 of CAUYSK010040997.1, read as the reverse complement.
GCCTGGTGCCAGGTCTGGTGGAGTTCTAGGCTGTGGCTGACCAAGGGACCAAAGAGGACACCACACAGAGAGAAGAGCAGCAGGGCTGGAGACAGGAAACCACCAAGGGCTTTCTCTGGTCTTAACTCAGGGCTCCCGCCTGGCAGAGTTTGGAGAGGGGAGAGCAAATCTGGCTCTTGGCTTGGAGCCTCCAGGCTGGAGTTGGCGCCTGCTCCATAGGTGGAGCTGCCAGGGCAAATCACAGAGACCACTCAGGAGGTGGTCCCCAGTGCTGGCTGTTTCTCCACTTGCCGGGGCATGGAGCAAGGAGTCCATTCATACTAATGACGTCCCTGGGAGCCTGGCCAGCTCCAGTATGAAGGCTGGAGAGAAGTTGCTGGTCCCCATACTGGGCTGAGACGGGGGGATGAGGCAGGGGCTGCCATAGTGCCCCAGGGGCAGCCTGGGTCTGAAGATGACCCCATCCCTGACCTCCTCGGGTCTGCCTGCCACCTCCTGAACTGTAATCACACTTGTCTTGTGCCTGGCCAGCTGCACCGACCAGCAGCGAGGATCAGGGCTGGGGCTTAGGAAAGGCATCTGCTAAGAATAGACCTGGGCCTGTGCCACCTCCCTTCCCAGCAGTTCAGAAGGTTATCTGAGACCAGGCCTACCCTGGGCTCTCAATAAGCTGGTCCAGTTCCTACCACTGCCTGGACTGCCACTTTCCTGTCCCCAGACGCAGGACAGGCCCCATGCCCTCACCCGCATCTAATTCCTGCACCCGGTCTGTAAGGCTGCCCCCTAAAGACAGCACTCCCTCACCCCATCATTCCGTCCTGACAAGAGCGTGTGTCTCAGTCGTGCCGAGCCTCAGTTTCTTCATCTGTAAGATGTGGAGAACCCCACATATATGTGGAGAATTGGCGTATCTCTCGAGATTTTTGTGAAGATGCACTGAGATTGTGCATACAAAAGGCTTCGTGCAGGGCCTGCACAAGGCAAGGTTGTACTAAATGGGAAAGACACTCTCACGATCATGCCAGACCCCGCACTGCCCCACCTACACCTCTAAGGTCCTGGTGTGACACTCCCCATTTTCCTAACGAGGAATCTGGGGCTTAGCAGGGTCACACAGCCATAGGTGGCAGAGCTGGGGCTCCAACCCAGGCTGTCTTTTTTTTTTTTTTATTTCAGCATAATATGGGGGTACAGATATTTAGGTTACGTGTGTTGCCCTTGCCCCCCCTCCCCCCCTCAGTCCAGGTTTCAAATATGTCCATCCTATTGCATGGTGCGCATTGCACTCTTTGTGTACACATATACCCGTCCTCTCCTCCCTCCTCCTCCCTCCCCCCTGCCCGATATCTAATAGATGTTATTCTTATATATGCACTTATGTGTTGATCTGTTAATACCAATTTGATGGTGAGTACATGTGGTGCTTGTTTTTCCATTCTTGGGATACCTCGCTTAGTAGAATGTATTCCAGCCCTTTCCAGGAGTATATAAGAGGTGCTGTGTCACCATTGTTTCTTAAAGCTGACTAGTACTCCATGGTATACATATACCACAGTTTATTAATCCACTCATGTATTGATGGACATTTGGGTTGTTTCCACATCTTTCCAATTGTGAATTGTGCTGCTATGAACATTCGAGTGCAGGTGTCTTTTTCATAGAGCGACTTTTGCTCTTTTGGGTAGATGCCCAGTAACGGGATTGCTGGGTCAAATGGTAGTTCTACTTGAATCTCATTGAGGTATCTCCATATTGCTTTCCACAGAGGTTGCACTGATTTACAGTCCCACCAGCAGTGTATGAGTGTTCCTACCTCTCCGCATCCACGCCAACATTTGTTGTTTTGGGTCTTTTTGATAAAGGCCAGTCTCACTGGAGATAAGTGATAGCTCATTGTGGTTTTGATTTGCATTTCCCTGATGATTAGAGATGTTGAGCATTTTTTCATATGTTTTTGGGCCATTATTCAGTCTTCTTTTGCAAAGTTTCTGTTCATCTCCTTTGCCCACCTTTTGATAGGGCTGTTCGATTTTTTCTTGCTGATTTTTCTGAGTTCTAAATAGATTCTGGTTATCAGCCCTCTGTCGGATTTGTAGCACGCAAAAATTTT
>CAUYSK010040996.1:0-24995 GCA_963575035.1 Avahi laniger | reverse complement strand
CAGTTATTCGTGGGTACCTGGGAGGAGGGAGTGGGAAATGGGAAAGGCAAGACACAAGAAATGGAGACAAGACAGGAGTCTGATCAAGTCTCGTTTATTGGCAGTAGGGCAGAGGCTTAAATAGGATAGAGGGAGGAAGTAGTTAGGTGGTACTTTCCAAGGCGGGAGTTACCATGGAGATTTACACGTGCGGGCCGCCCAGGGGTTACGTCACACTGGGTGAATGGAAACGTACAAGCTTTTTTCGTGGGCTTTTGTAAATGTGCGGGCTTGGTCGGCCACTTTAGGTAATCAGGCAGATCCATATGGCTCGTGGCCATCTTGAACAAGCGGCTGCCGGGCCTCATGGCTCCCGACACTAGAGGAGTCCTTGTCAGAGTATAGTCTGAAGACCAGAGCTGGCCCATTGCCTTTGTTATGTTTCCCTTATTTCTAAAGCCTGGTTTTAAACACCAAGCCATGAGTGCGTTTGTCTGCTCATCCCTTAGTGCACTCCGTTCCCCACCTCTGACCCCACTGTGCACTGAGACCTTCTGGAATGCACGCAGGGCCAGCTCTCCCAGCCCCTCACAGAACTGTAGGACCTGCCTCTGACAGCTGTGTGGATGGCATTGAGTACTCCGGGGGAGGGGAAGGACACCAAAACTAATCTACTTACAAAATAAAAGTCAAGTTGTATTATGGGATGAAAAATGCTTGATGTTATCCTCTGTGACATCTCTTTATCCCCAGTAGAAAAATGAGGCTCTTTAACATAAAAACACAGGGAAGGGGCGGTTCTAATGAGAAGCAAGTTGTGTGCTGCTCACTCTTTGGTGGGTCTGTGATGAATAGATTCCTAACAAGACTTCTCATACTTTCAGGTCCACCCAAATCGCCAGGGCTCTGTGACAGTGCAGATCCCTTCTCGGTAGACCTGAGATGTAGCCTGTGACTCTGTGTTTCCAGCTCGGTGCCAGGAGGAGGCCATGCTGCTGGTCATGCCTCACCGGGAGGAGGGAGGTGCTAAGTGGAGTGCCTGCCTCACCCCTGCACTAGGGGAGCCCCAGCAGAGAAAACCTCTCTCTGCAAGATGCTCCTCACTCCTGGTTTCACTCTATGTCTGATACCACCTCGCTCTTTACCCGACCTACCATGTTGTCCCGTTGTTTTCAAACTCATCAGCACACTGGTGCTCAGCGTCACCAACCACAGAAACTGTGATAACAGTCCGTGAACACTTGCTCTGTGCCACATACTGTGCTGAGTGCTTTGTGTATTGATTCTCTCTCCTCTCTCTCCCTTGTTTTTATTTTCTATAGAGCACACAGTGTCTCCTTGTGTGTCTCTGTCCCCTGGAAAACAAACTTCAGGAGAGCAGGGCTTCATGTTACTGTTTGCCTCTGTATCCCAAGAGTCTGGAGTATGTCCAGGCACATTAGTGAGCAATTAATAAATATTTTCCAAATGAAATGAAGAACTAAAAAAAGTAAGCAATATCAAATATGTATTATTTTTATATTACAGGTGAGAAAACTAATACTTAGTTACTGCAGTGTCACACCTTTGAAACATCCCATGTTCCTTACCACTGCACTGCACTGCATTTTAACATGCTTCTCATCAAGAATCTTGGTCTATATCAAATTTGTTCATTTCCCTGGGCCTAACCTGTTGTCCATAAAGTTAGGGAAACACTGGCTTGACCCAGTCCAAGACTTCAACCCCAGTATTTCTGTTGGACGACACTTGGCCCGGTGATCAGGAGCCAGTCTGTCTGCAGGCGGTGGCCTTGGGAGTGAATAGATGATCCCACTAGATGTCAGAAGAGATATTCCTGCCACCTGTCAGACTCTCTTCACTACCTTGCCTATATGTCTGTTAACCGAAGAAAGAAATGACGGCTACTGCAAAGTCCAGAAACATACAATGATGTAAGAAGTAAGAAGGAAATGAAGGATTATGTGAAATCAGACTTACAAGGCAATGGTTTACTGGCAGTAAAACTGCCAGGTTTCAGATTATACCGTCTGTGTCTTCCTCTCTGCTCTTCAGAACTGGATCTTGGTTCCCTCCCTGTATTGCACAGGTACATTATAAACAGTCAGTTCTTTGCCTCTCGGTGAGCCCCTAAAAGGCAGGACTCCAATCTTGTCCCTTCTGTGTCCTTGATGCCCAGCTCAGAACCTGCCTCATAGTCAGTGCTCAGTGAATGTTGTTGGGTGGTGATATGAAAGATTTTTTAAAATATACTGCAAAAATAAGATGAGTAAGGGGGTGTAGGGATAAAAAGAAGTCAGAAAAGATGAGGAATAGAAAGTAAAAGAAAAAATAGGCGCAGATAAATAAGAGTAATCCTGCACAAAATATGGAGATGTCATCATCTCATGTGGAAAAGGGGAAGTGGATGAGGGCAAGGAGAGAAGCCAGTGGGCAGACATTCGGCAGGGAAGCGGGGAGGTCACGGGGGCGGGGGCAGCACAGGCAGGAGCAGGAACTGCCCTGATGGGCAGGGCCCTCGGTATCACGCATGGAGCGTGGAACAAGGGCACGTACAAGGGTGAGGATTGTTTTGGTAATAGAGATTGTTGTTGAACATTTGAATGTACAATATCAAGCTTAAACTTTGGCTTCTATCAAAACATAAGATGTTTGTACCCTGTAACTACGTGCAGTTATGTGTCAATTAAAAATAATAAAAGAAAGCATAAGATGCTTCTGATGAAATTGGGCAAGGTTGGTTCAACAAATGAAAATCAGTTGATGGAATATATCATATCAACAGAATAAAAAACAAAAAAAATCATCTTAATAGATGCAAAGAAAGTATTTGACAAAACCCAATATACTTCCATAACTAAAAAAAAAAAAAAATCTCAACAGGCTGTGTGTGTTGGCTCACACCTGTAATTCTAGCACTCTGGGAGTCTGGGGAGGGAGGATAACTTGAGCTCAGGAGTTTGAGATCAGCCTCATCAAGAGCAAGACTATGTGTCTACAAAAAATAGAAAAAATTAGCAGGGTGTTGTGGTGCATGCGTGTAGTCCAAGCTACTCAGAAAGATGAGGTGGGAGGATCGTTGCAGTGAGCTACGATGATGCCACTGCCCTCTAGCCAGGCAACAAAGGGGCTCTGTCTCAAAACAATAATGACAACAACAACAATAACAACAAAAGTACTCAACAAATTATGAACAGAAGGAAACTTAACCAGATACCAGGCATCTGTGAATGACTCACAGAGAACAACATACCTAGTCCTGACAGACTGGATGCATTACCCTTAAGACCACAAACAAGACAAGGATCTCTGCACTTCTATTCAATGTGATAGTAGAGGTTGCTGTTAGGGCAACCAGACAATACAAAAGTCATGCAAATTGAAAAAGATGAAATAAAACTCTCTCCATTCACAGGTGACATAATCTTGTAAATACAAAAATCCTAAGGAATCCACTAAAAAAGTATTACAACTAATAAACAAGTTCTGTAAGGTTACGACATACAAGTCAATTTTATTTTTATACACTTGCAATGAACACCCTGAAAATGAAATAAAGAAAAAAATCCCACTTATAATAGCATAAAAATAAAATAATAATTAAACTTAACAAAAGAAACATAAAATTTGTAATCTAAAAACTACATTGTTAAAAGAAAATATATAGACCTAAGTAATTGGAAAAACATTCTAACCTTATAGATTGGCAGACTTAACCTATTAAGACAGCAATTATCTTCAAACTGATCTGTAAATTCAGTCTGATCTCCATTACGAACCCAGCTGACCTTGTGGAAATTGAGAAGCTGAGTTTAAAATTTATGTGGAATTGTAAGGGACACAAAATTGTCAAAATAATCTAGGAAAAAAATAACAAAGTAGATGTACTCACATTTCCTGATTTCAAAGCTTGTGATACTGGTACAAGGACAGACATATAGGTAAATGGAATAGATTGAAAATCCAGAAGTAAAATTATACTTCTACGGTCAAGTGACTTTTGACTCAGATGCCAAGACCATCCAATGGAGACAGAATCATCTCTTCAGTAATGGTTGTAGGACAATTGGATAGTCACATGTAGAAGAATGACATTGTACTTTTACTTCACAACATATATAAAAATGAACATAAAGTGCATCCAAAACCTAAATGTAAGAACTAAAACTATAAAACTTTTAGATAAAAACTTAAAAATATATCTTCATGACCTTAGATTTGGTGAGCGATTCTTCAATAGGATATCAGAACTACAAGCAACCATAAGCAGCAAAAGAAAAAAATAAAATATATACAAGTTGGACTTCATCAAAATTAACGTTATACTTCAGAAGACACTGCCAAGAACATGAAAAGACAGCCCACAGAATGAGAGAAAATATTTACAAATCATATATCTGATTCGGGATTAATACCCAGGATATATAAATAACTACAAGAACTCAATATTAAAAAAAACAATTAAAAATAGGCAAAGGGACTAAATAGACATTCTCCAAGGAAAACATACAAATGTCCAATAAACACAAGAAAAGATGATTGCCATGATTCGTGATCATGGAAATTCAAATCAAAACCACAATGAGATACAATTTCATACCCCCTAGATGGCTAGAATGAAAAATCTGTAATAACAAGTTTTGGTGAAGATGTGGAGAAATCAGATGCCTCAACACACTGCTGTAGAATGTCAAATGTTGCCCCTTCTTTGGAAAACAAATCTGGTCGTTCTTCAAACAATTAAACCTAGAGTTGTAATACGACCCAGCAATTCCACTGCTAGGTATATACCTAAGAGAAATGAAAACATACATTCACACAAAAACTCGTAAATGGATGTTCGGAGCAGCTCAAATATCCATTAACAGATGAATAAATAAAATGTGGTTTATCCATACAATGGAATATTATTTAGCCACGATAGAAATGGAAAACTGATTTATGCTTCATTAGTTATGAATTTACCTCCCAACCCTCGGACCCTGCCATTCGTATGAAATTTTAAGAGCTAGTAAATCTATAGAGACAGAAAGCAGCTGAGTGGTGCTTAGAACCGTATGGGTTATGGGGGAAAAATAATGATAGCTAAAAGGAACAGGATTTTGTTTGTTTGTTTGTTTGTTTTGAGGCAACGAAAATATTCTGAAACAGACCGCGGTGAGGATAGTTGCACATATCTGTGAATATACCAAAAAAAATTGCATTTAACTTTGAATGGATAGCTTGTATGGTATGTGAACTGTATCTCAATAAAGTTGCTAATTTTTGTTTTAAAGATGCTTCTGAAGAAATTCTAGTTTTATTGTTTCATCTATTTATTCAAAAGATATGAAGAGCCTGCTCTCTTCCAAGCACTCTCGGGACACTGGAAGTAGCAGTGTCAGCAGAACCGGCACCGCCTCTTCCGCAGCGCGCTCTGCTCCGTTTCTGCCTCCCCCAGCGCAGCGGCTCAGCCACCTGGGCAGGTGCTTGTGGAGCATCAGCTGTGCACTGGTACAGAGGTGACGAGATCACCGCTATGGCCTATGTCCTCAAAGCGGCTCAAGAAGAAAGGCTATTGTGAATTGTGCTGCTATGAACATTCGAGTGCAGGTGCTTGTCTGGTGGTAGAGCCATTTGACTACATGCTTTAAAGAAAATATTCCTCAAAATGGAATATTTTCTTTAAAGCATGTAGTCAAATGGCTCTACCACCAGACAAGCGGATCACATACAGATGATTTAGCTGCAATATCGTCGAGTTCATGGACTGAGGAATTCCCATTCCCATCTCCAAGAAGACTGGAACTAAATAAAGTTGAACTGACATTTGACAGTGCAGTGCCAGGGAATCTGTTTGAGTTCCTATTTAAAGACACATAACCTTATTTTAAATTAATTTCCCAGGATTTGGGTAAGATACCCCAGGGTATCAAAATATAAATTTCCTTACCCTGTAAAAGTCTCCTTTGCTTACAAAGATTCAAAGGATCTCGGTACCACAGGATCTTTATTTTATCTAACAGGAACTGAGAGACTCAGAATAATAATAATAATTACTATTATTTCTGCCAGGTACTTTCCTGTGTCATCTTATGGAAATATTCACAGAAACTTTATGGGGCAGGTAATATTATTATCTCCAATTTGCAAATAAGAAGCCCGAAGCTCAGAGAGATTAGATCACATGCTCAAAGTCACACAGCTAGTGAGGGGAGGTAAATGAGTATGTTTGCATTCTGTCCAATCTGTAAATGATGGGGCTATATGTCAAAGACAGGTAACCCATGCTAACCAGGCTCCAAACTCTGGGATTTAGGGGACTTAACTCTCTGTTCTGGGGTTTTCTGCCAGGCCTCAAGTTGGGCTGGAAGGCTTAGCTTCTGGATGGTTTGGGTGGAGGATATCTGCTCAGTGTGTGGCCTTGGGAGAGTTCATACCCACCCCATGCCTCAGTGTTTCTGTCTATGGTAAGGAGGACAAGTCTCACCCGTGGAGTGTTGATACATCAAGGAGGTGCACATCATAAGTGTGTTCAAGGAATTTCACTATACGTGCGCAACACATGGACCCGCTCAGTGAGAGCATGGGCCAGTGCAGCCCTCGGAGGAGGGTTGATTGGTGGAGCTGGGGACCCTGACTGCAAAGCCTGCCCCTTGGGGCACTTGGAATCTTCGGAGCCGCTCAGGTCCTTTATGCCATCTCAGTGCCCACTGTGGGGCTGGCAGAATAAACTCTGCTCCTGTGTTTATTCCCTTTATGCTTCCGGCCCAGCCAGAATTCCTTCCCAACCTGGAGTCTTGATCACGGGGAGCAATTACATGAGAACAGAACAACAAATCGGGATCGATACGGACTCGACTGTCTGCTGGAAGAAACAAAATTTATGACTTGGCTGGATTATGCTTACCAGCCGAGAATAGCGGTAATTCCAAGCAACCCCACTGACCGGGATCAATCATGGCATTTTATTACTTTGCTAAACCCTGCTTACTCCCCACCCCCCTCCCAAACCTGCTTCTTGTTAGAACCCGATCTCCAAGGAAAATATTGCACTTGTTATCAAATTTTAGAAAGGGAATTTATGGCAAAGGCAGATTGATTTAAAGCCTTCTTCTAAAGGGGAGCAGAGGGAGGTGGAAAGGTAAATTTTGCTGCGTCTTTTAGATTGGTTCTTTTGCTTATCGCTCTGTTTTATGACATAATCTGTTGTAGCATTACCCAGGGTCCTCTGGGCTGAATCTTCTTGCCTGGCATTAGATAAGGGGGAGATATTGTCTGGGTGTAAAGTTTAAAGCCCGTGGCAAGGGCTCATTTTTCTCATTTCAGGCAAGGGAGAAAGGATATAAAATGAAAAGCAAGCAATCAATAAAGAAGAAAGATAGAGATCTTCCCAAAAAAGGAAAAAAATGCTTACCTCGCTGACTACTTTTCTAACTAAGACTTTAACAGGCGGATAATAAGCTCACACATCCTCTGGTCAGGGCAGGTCTGGAGTGCAGCCCCCCGAAAGCCAGCATCATCCACTCCCCCTCTCTACTCCCATAATGGGATGCAACTCCCGTTGTGAGCTTTTAGATTTTTTTTGTGTACAACTCGGCCTTCCTCATTCCCGTCAGTCAACCTTTAAAATAAGTACAGAATGGTTAATTATTTCTCTGGCCATTGGGGTGGGGAATGGTGGTGGATTGTTCAAATCAAATAATAAATGCTATGATCTTCTCTCGCATAAGTGGGCATATCTATGCCCCATGGTTGATGAGAGAATAAAAGAAAAGGTAAAAGTACTCTTTGGTTAATCCTGGAGTTTATGATAGACTAGTCTGATTTAATGGCTCTACAGTCATTCTGTTGTTAGAAAATCAATATTTTCCTAAGAAAGAGTATGGGCTGCCGTAAATACACTCCCAGTTATATGAACCTTGGCCGCAGAACTTACGTACTGCAGAGGCCATAATGAGTGGCGGGGAAACAGCCTCCTAAAGCATCGCGGGAAACAGAGCATCCCATAAAGATGCCCAAGCACCTGGCTATGGCCTCAGCATCTCTGAGACTCAGAGAAGCTCTCCTATGACTGTCAGGGAGGCGGAGTACTCTGTGATTTGATTGGTTTTTACTTATAGAATTCCTCCGTGTCACTCATTCTGGAACAATAGGGGAATAATAGACGGAGAATGTACCCTCAGAGCCAGACTCTATGGTTGCAAGAGGAATAAAGGGGAGAGACCCCTGAAGGAAACATAGCCTGATGCCATGGGACAGATGCAGGACTGGCAATTGGGAATTCAAATCCTTGCCTACCACTTTCCCCTGTGACTTTGAGCCAGTCATATGTTCTCATTTTACAGAGGAGGAAACTGAAGCTCAGTAGGATTTGTCACAGCTATCACATTAGGCTGTTCTGAGTTTTAAAGAAGGTACGTGTTGGGCATTTGCCATTTATCTTGGCCATCCAGCATCTAACCTCACTTTCTACATCCAGGGAATTATATATCTTATTGAGTCTTGGTGGACATTAGAGCCCTTTTTCTACTATAGAATCTGAAAGTGCCACATGCTTGCATTTCCCAGCCTCCTTCACAGACAGGGCACCATGCCCAAGGCAGGTGTGGTCAAACAACACACCTGTCCCAGGTTGGAATCAGGTGCTAGTGTGGTGAAGAAGCAGGGACAGTGGGGAGTCATCTGGCCATGGTGGCAGTTGTGGAGACATCCTGGTGGTGGGTGCAGCTGTGGGTAACCACTGTCCAATGTCTGCAGTGCCAGCAGCATGAGTCACATCAGCTGTGAAGTCAGGGAGCCCAGTGTGGCAGCGTGACATCCTTACCAGACCATCCTCTGGATATATTCTAAGTGTCATTTCTGCCCATGCAGGCTTAGAGGTTATTTCCTCAGGGGTCTTTTTTTTTTTTTCGCACATTGTCATACCTTCTTTATCATAAAGTGGACTCCTTTGTCTGAGGGAGTGTTTGGGAGTTTGTTACAAGACATTAGATACTCTGAGGCCTCAGGTAGTGGAGCTGGCACATGCACTGTGTGCAGGACAGGCAATGCAATATCCAAAATATGCATGAAGTATGCCCATCTGGAATCACTCTGCCCTCCAGGACAGAAGGAATCCAGTGTGATCAACGTGCCACCAAGGGACTTGTACAGGAGCCTATTGCAAAGCCTTCTTGGGCTCTGGTCACCATCTTGAGCGATCGCACCACATGTGGGACTTAGCGTCAGTCTCTGTTGCTAACGGGTCAGACATTGAGAAGAGTGTGGCCACCAGGCTTGGTGACAAGGAGCCCACGCTCTTGAGCACAGCTTCCACCTCTGCTCTGTGACTGCTGCATGCGTGGGCCGACTGTGCAGGAAATACAGTGGCCAAGGACAGGGGCCAATGCACCTGCTCTGCACGAGTCCTCCTGCCCACGTGCTTGCTGAGTGCTTCTCCTGAGGTGACTGTTCTCTTCTCCACATTCAGTGTCCCCTCCCGTGAGCCCGCTTTGCTCTCTCCCCAGGCCTCTTCATTTCTGATCATTCAAAAGGGCTCCTCCCAGGCCCCCAAACAACCACTGAACACATTCGCCACTGCCTGGGAGTATATTAATACAAATATGCTCAGCTTGGGCTGCTTCACCCTGCATTCAAAATTTGGCCACTCCAGGTTCTGCCCACTGGAGGGATTTCCATGCACCGCTGTCTTTCAGAACGATTCCTGAGGGGGCTGTTTTATGGTGGCAGTTCCTTTTGCACACACAGAAAAATAGCAAGCTGACCCTTGTGTGAACCGAGCCTTGGTGCCGTTTGCTCCAGTCAGCTGAGGAGGCCAGAGGTGTGAGCTGAACGACAGGGTCCATGCACAGAGGTTGTTGGCATGGGAGTCCAGGACCTCCTTCATTAGGGGCTGCTGCTGTGCCCCTTCAATTTTTTAACTTAGTGAGTCTAAACATATCCAGCTCATCTTTGGCACCTGCAGTAACACAGTCATTGATATTGCGTGGTCAGGCTACTTAGTAGCATGACAGGAGCTGCTTTTTAAATTGTGGGTAATGTTTGGCTCTAGACAGCATGGTTTTATTCCAGAGCCCTGGAATTATGTGCCTAAACTCTGCAATTTAGGCTTTCTAGAAATGCCATTGAACATCCTTTTCTACCACGAATATCTCCAAAAGCCATAAGAGCTGATGAATCATATGAGCCAAGCATTAGGGCCACTTGTACAGGAGCCTATTGCAAAGCCTTCTTGGGCTCTGGTCACCACTTAAAACTGACAGTCTTCTAAGTCACCAGATTAATGGCTCATAGCAATATTCCTAAGAGTGGTATGTGCTGTAATTAAAAATTCAAAGAAGCCTACCAAGTGCTGAGTCTGTTTCTAAGTGGTAAAAGATGTAAGGTCCGATAATTTATCCTTTACCTTGGAGACAGGCTGAGGCCAGTAGACCCCAAAACTCTTCAGTGATGGAATAGGCCCCTGGTCTTTGCTGGTTTACTGCCCAAAAACTGGTGCACGTGTCTTCCCAGGTTATCCAGAGTTCTCGCTACTTCTCACTCATCGAGTCTAATTAATAGGATATTCAAGTGCAGCCACCCAAATATCCCTATTCCAGTATCAGAAAACCCCTCCTTTCTGACTCTAGCATGGGGAAATCACCAGATTTGTGATTCAGTCATACATACAAGTCTGTGACATTTGAAAATCAGATTGTAGGCCTGATTTTCAGCAGTCTTCTCTCCATCTGCAGAAGATAAAGCCTCCTTTAAACACTTTTGTAGGGTGATGAATTGATACAACCATGATGTGTTCTGTTTTACTCCATTTATTACCAAGTCATGGGATCCTTGTCATCTTGCTTAGCGAGTGCTCTAATTTCAGAATACCATTCCTTGGATCTCCTTCCTAATGCCGCTTCTGCTACCAACTGACTTAATGTAGATTTCCCAAGAAGCAGGACAGAAGTGCAAGTCTTTTATTTGAAGATGCCAGCAATAGTGGTAGGGGAATGAGAAGAAGACAGAGGAAAGAAAAAAGCCAACAGATATTGTATTTTCAAGGCAAGTTTTCATTTTGCTGGGCAATCTAGAAGCCAATGTAGAATATGCAGCTCAAGGTTATCTTGTCTGAGAGGTGAAAGAGGAGGGATATTTATCCACCATCTACTGTTAGTCATGGTTCGAGGGCTGCCCAGTGAGGCATTCATTCCCAGATACTTCCCGGGGAAGTTCCAGGAGCCAGAGAGTTTCAGGTGCCAATGGCTGGAATTTGACCCAGAGCATATGGAAATGGTGGGGCACTAGTAGGCTTTGCTTCACCATGGCTTAACTGTCTGTGTGCAAGATCAGGCCAGTAGAAGGGGGGGATGTGGAGACAGCAGTTTAAATTGTAAGGTTTGGGCAATAGCACACTGTGCCTCTCTTCTACACCTAACTTTGGGGAAAAATATGTTGAAATGAACATTTAGTACTAGTAGATCTACTAGTAGATGTCTACTAGTAGATGTTTAGTAAATGAATCCTGATTACTTGAAACCTGAAGGAATTAAGAGACATGAAGGGCTGGTAGGGGGATAGCACAGACATTGTAGAGCTGGCTTCTGCTGCCCCAAGTGCTGGGGTAAAGGAGGGTCCGTGTAGACATCTTTGTGTCTAGTTCACTACTGCTCAGAGAATCTTTTAGGGAGGAACCAGTCCATTCTGTCTTTTCCGTCCTATGTTGTAAGGCAGGTAGTAGAATCAAAGTGGGTCCCTGGTCTGCAAAGTCTGGTTGAATTGTGTGGCCCAAAGGGCCTCATTATCTCCTCCAGTCACTTGCCTGGAGGGCTCCTGGCTTCCCTTCCTAGGAAACAAGACTGGGAAATAGGAAGAGAGCAAGCGGCTGGGGAAAGAATGAGCAATTGTGAGTGGCACGCACCAGCCCCAAACACGCAATTACTTTTCAAACAGGCTATTTACAACCCCTCAGACGGTGCCTGCGGGGAGTGGGAAGTATGCAGCTGAGCTCGGACAGCACTCAGAGAGTCAGGAAAGGGAGCATCAGGGCTGCCTTGGAGCCATGTGAGGCAGACAGATGGACACACAGGACAGCAGGCAATTGGGAGAGGATGGAAAAGGCAGAGCCCCACTCCCTGACCTGTCCTCGTGCCATGCCCAGCTCTGCCCTGTCCTGGTCACATCCACCATGTCCAGCCCCTCCCCAAGCCTTCACCTCCTCAGTCCCTGCCATTCCTCCCTTACCTGTCTCCTGGTCCCCGGCTCAGTCTCCAAGTCCTGAGCAAAACTTCCCCAACAGCCCCAACCCCCAGCCCCACTGCTTACTTTCTGAACCCTTGGAAGCTTTAACCTAATTGCCACTCACATTTCACAGACTGTCTTGTCAGTGTCTCCTCTCCCCAACTAATGTTCGTGATCTTATTTTTCATCTGTATATTCTTTCTTGATCTTAGCCCAGTGTGCAGCACACAGAAGATGCTTCTGACATAATCACTGCCTGCCTCAGTTTCCTTGTTCATACAATGGGACTCAAAAAACAGTACTTACTTCTTAGGGTTGCTGTGAGGGCTGTCGCAGTCACTGCCAGCGAAGTGTTTAGCACAGTGCCTGGCTCACGGTGCGAACTTAATAAATATGGAATGGATACATGTGGGTGGCCATTGCTTGCTGTAGAACTGTTTGGGGTCCCTGGTACTCAGAGAAAACCATCGTGGTCAGGCTGCCCTTGGATTTCTTCCACATTTTGACTCATTTCAGTGAGAATAGGAAAAATTTATATAATTATAAGATGTATTTAAGGAGAATTTCCTGCAAGACTTTTTGGCTTGGACATTCGTTCAGTATAGTTCCAGACCTCGAAGTTCTTCCTTTGTGCTCATTAGAGAGGAATGCGAGAACTGTTATATATAGCCAATACAGGTTTTTTTTTTTGTCAGCCTCATTTTCAAAAAAGATTGTTCACCAGAGCCATTTGGGATCATTAGAGTGGGCAAAATCTTCAAAGGCATGTCTGTGTTAGGACAAGCAACCCGGACACTACTGCCATGCGGCATTGACAGTGCAGGAGATGAGAACATCCGATGGTGTCAGCGAGGGATGATGGCCTTGACAGCTACTGCACCTGCTCCTATTTTCGGTTTGGCTTCTCTTAGTTGGATACAGGATCGGGCCAGCTGGCCCCTTTGCTAAAGAATAAAGCCACTCGGAACTGCTCGAGGAAAAACACTGGAGTGCTACCATCAGAGCGGTGCTGGAATCTTAGCTTAGACTTGCTGCTGCATCTTCTATGTTTGTCTTCAAGCTCCTTTTCCAGCCCACTCCTTGCTCTCAGACCAGGGACGCTGACCTCTAGGAATTGCGTCAATGTGCTTTTGCCCTCCAGCTTCTACTTGGGTTCAGCCCATGTCACCAACAGGAGATCAGGGATCTGGGATACTTATTCCTTTGGTTCTCTCTGTCCTAAAAGTTGGAGAGACTGACCTCTCGGTGCAGGGCCTTGGCTCCCCAGGGCTGCCTCTCCCACAGTTTTCTCCAAGTCCCGACCACTCTTCCCTCCTTTGTCCCAAGGGCCAAGATGAGGGGATAGCGGTGGTTGCCCTGACATATTTCACTATTTCTTGCTGAATTCCCTTAATCCTGTTTATAACTTTGTAAAATAACCCCTGCATTAAACTTCGTTCAAGCATTCAGTTGTTCTCTCCCCGACATCTGTAAGGCAGTGCGATATAGACACATAATAACTGTACATATTTATGGGGTACAGTGTGATATTTCAATACATGTATACATTGTATAAGGATCAAATCAAGGTAATTACCATGTCCATCACTTTAAACATTTATCACATTTTTGTAGAGATAACATTCAAAATGTTCTAGAAAGCTTTCTTGAAACATACATTACAGTGTGCCTTGCTATAGTCACCACACTGTTTAATAGAACACCAGAACTTATTCTTCCTACTTGTAATTTTGTAGCCGTTGACCAACCTCTCCCATTCCCCCTCCCCACCACCCACTGCCACCTCAGCCTCTGGTAACCAGTATTCTACTTTCTACTTCCAAGAAATCAACTCTTTTAGATTCTACATATGGGTGAGATCATGTGGTATTTGTCTTTCTGTGCCTGGCTTATTTCACTTGCTGTAATGTCTTCAACTTTCATCGATTTTGCCACAAATTCCAAGATTTCATTCTATTGTATGGCTGAATAATATTTCAGTGTGTGTGTGTGTGTGTGTGTGTGTGTGTGTGTGTGTGTCTATCAGTTTTTTTCTTATCCATTCATCTGTAGATGAACATTTAGTTTGATTCCATATCTTGGCTTTTGTGAGTAACACTCCAATAAATATGAAGTGCAGCTATCTCAGTGACATACTGATTTAATTGCCTTTGGATATACACCCAGTGATGGGATTGCTGGGTCATCTGATAGTTCTATTTTTAAGGAACTTACATTTCTATTCTAATAGGACCTACAGTTCTATATTTTTTTGAGGAACCTACACATTGTTTTCCATAATGGCTGTACTAATTTTTATTCCCACCATAATGCATGAGTTCCCCTTTCTCCACATCCTCACCAGCTTTTGATATTTTTTTGTCTTTTCGATAATAGCCATTCTAATTGTGGTGGGGGTGATAGCTCATTGTGGTTTTGATTTGCATTTCCCTGATGATTAGTGATGTTGACCATTTTATCATATATCTATTGGCCATTTATATGTCTTTTTTTGAGAAATGTCTATTTAGGTCTTTTGCCCGTTTTTTAAAAATCAGAATATTTGTAACTATTGAGCTGTTTGGGTTCCGTGTATACTCTGGATATTAACTTCTTTTCAGATGCATAGTCTGCAAATATTTTCTCACATTCTGTAGATTGTCTCTTCACTCTATTGTGAAGTTTCCTTTGCTGTTCAGAACTTTTTAATTCAATGTAATTCCATTAGTTTTTGTTGCCTGTGCTTTGAGGCCTTATTAAAAAAATTCTTGCACAGTCCAATTTTATGAAGTACTTCGCCTATGTTTTCTTCTAGTAGTTTCAGGTTTTTCATTTAAGTCTTCAATCCATTTAAAGATTCTTTGTATGGTAAAAGAGAGCAGTCTAGTTTCATTCTTTTGCATGTGGATATCTAGTTTTCCCAGCACCATTTATTGAAGAGGATGTCTTTTCCCCAATGTACATTCTTGGAGCCTTGTCAAAAATCACTTGCTGGTAAATGCATGGATTTATCTCCAGATTTTCTACTGTTTCATTGATCTATGTGTTTGTTTCTATGCCAGTACCATGCTGTTTTGGTTATTACAGCTTTGTAATATATTATGGGGTCGGATAGTTTTATGCCTCCAAATTTCTTCTTTTTGCTCAAGATCGTTTTAGCTCTGTGGGATCTTTTATATTTCCATAAATTTCAGATTATTTTTTCTATTTCTGTGAATAATGTCTGACTTGACTTCTAAGTAGCTATATTATCTTGGAAAGTTACTTAACCTCTGGGTGCCACAGTTTTCTGTAAGATGGGACTAATCAGAATACCTCTTTAATTGGTTTGTGAGGGATTAAATGAGATAAGGCATGTAAAGCTCTTAAAACAGGGCATGAAAAACAGAAAGTCCTTAATAAATGCTAGCTTTAATTATTCAGCTGTGTCTAAGAAGAAAGAAGGATAAGTAGAAGAGAATATTCTAGAAGGAAGCGACAACATCAACAGAGGCTCAGGGTCAGGCAAGAGGAAAATGTGTGCAGAAGTGAATGACGATATTAACCTGGTATGGAGTTGATTTATGTAAGGAAAAATTCCCAGGGGATAAGATTGGTGAGACAACAGCTAAAAACACTGGAGGACATTGGGAAGTGGGAACAGTATAGAAGTATTCATTTATGAGTGTGGTTATTTGAAAAAGTGTAGCAGGATCTTTGGCCTAGGCAACATTCCCCCAAAGTGCTGGAAGGCTGGAATTCCATTAAAACTCTTCAATCTTCCAGAGATAGGTGAAGTCTATTCCAGACTGGTGGCTCCTGCCCCACATTACCAACTCAGTTTTTCTTAAATTTAGTTCTTGTTTGAACTGTCATTGGAGCTACCGTTTCTATTATAATATGTCTTATATGGGACATCTTTGACATTCCATCTCACACCTTCCTGACTTAACCTTTTGGCCTGGACAATTGCTGGGACAGCAGGTCGCATGCACAAGTAGCCTGATCATGTGCATGCAACCTGAGTCTTGTGGCTTACATCTTGCTTTCTGCCCTTAAGCTTCTCTGTCTCTACCTTTGAGGGATTCTGTGGGGTCTTGCTTAGCTGTGCTGGTTCAAATGCCCATCTGGAAGAGCTAAGGAGTTAAACAATGCCTGGGAAAATTTTTTACCAGGGAGTAAGGAGCCAGTGCAAACATATATCCCTCTCCAAATCTTGGACGATTCTGAAGCATGCTGTACACAGCTCTTCAGAGGTCCCTACTAGGATTGAGTTCCAGTTATTCACAATTATTAAGTCAATTAAATAATACACACTGGCATTGACTTTTTCCTCTTTCCCTTTTTACTCTTGCCATTCTCTCCATCCCATTCCCTAAGATCACTACCCACAATAAACTACCTGCTGGCAAACCCTTGACACAAATTCTGTGTTACAGAGGAAACCCAAACTAAGACATTATTTTATTTGGTTTTCTGTTATTAAGTGCAGTTTACTGTTGCATTTTATGCTGGTTTAATGAGCATAGTTTATACGCTCTTAATAATACACAAATAGCTGGAAGTGAGCCCTTCATAAATAAGACCACATTTCCAACAATGAGTCTTAACAGCCATCTTCTTCAGCGAGTTCCACGTTCCAGCAAGCCTGGCATTTGCTGAAGCAGGAGGTTCCAGTGGAAAGGACCACACAGTGGGAGTCAGAGCATCAGCTCCTTAATCCAGCCTTTTCATCATCTAATTGCATCATTAAACATACTTGTTTTAACAGCTTTATTGACATATAATTTATACCACAGTGATTGTACAATTAAAATGTATGATTCAATGGTTTTTAGTATTATTCATAGAGTTGTACAATCATCACCATAATCTAATTTTAGAACATCATTGTCACCCTCAAAATAAATCTTATACCCATTAGCAATCACTCTTCACCCCCCTGACCCCTCACTCCCCTGATCGTTCCACTCTTATCAGCCTCAGGCAGCCACTCATTTTCTATTTCTTTAGGTTTGCCAATTCTGGACTTCCTGTATAAATGGAATCAAGCAATCTGTGGTCTTTTGTGACTGGCTTCTTTCACTTCGCAGAATGTTTTCAATACTCATCCGTATTGTAATGTTAGTTGTGTGATTTTGAGTAACCACTAAGCTTTGGGTCCTGCTTCTCCCTATGTACATTGGAAGAGGTCTCCCAGGTCCTCTCCAGCCCTAGGAGTCCCAAGGGAAGCAAGGGAAGTATTCATAGCACAGAAACCTAGAGGAAGATGGCTCCAGTGTTTAGTTTACATTTTCAGCTTTGAGCTAAAAGAAGCTAAAAGAAGAGAAACAGCATTTCTTGCTGGGCTCCTATTCGACAGTTGGTACCCGTGTGCGTGCAGAAACCAATTACCTATGAGGAGTAATTGAAATCATTAATAGTCACAAACAAATGTGTCTATTCTGCAAGTAATTTGCAGTAACATTTAGTAATTGATAGTAATTTTTAGTAATTAAACACTAAGTAATTAATTTACCAAGCCACACAGCCATTTTATGGGGTTCCTTGGTGTTCCCACAGCAAATCTTAATTACTTAACCCAAGCACCAAGAATATTTCTGTCATTTCTAAAAAAATATATAGACTGTGCTATTCTCGGTAAGCCGCAGTAAAGGGAAGCCAAGGAGAGGACTTATTTTTCTGGGCAGTAGTAATTACAAGACTGAAGCTATCTTATGTGCCAATATCAAGGTTGTTGAGTGAAGCCCTTTAGCTATATTTTTTTGTCTATGACTCAAAGAAAGTCAAAATGAATTCTGCATTATAACAACTTATTCCTGTCTCCTCCTCTCCTAAGTGTTTTGGCTCATCCTTTTCCAGGTTTGTTCAGACTGTTACAAACCCACACATAGGCTTGCTGTGGCAGGGAGGAATCACAGGGACCCCCTTTTTGCTTCAAGGAACCATCTGAAGTTTCAAGTTTGAAGTTCACTGTTATCTACAACCTAACTCCAGCATGTTTTGGTAGAGACTTATTAGCTGTAGGGAACATTGTTAGTTGCTTGCTCAGCATCTAGCCCTCCGTCCTCCTTTCTAGCAGCACCCCAATTTTATCCAGGAATCCAGCCCCTGGGGTAAATCATGATTAGTCTAAGCCAGGCACAGCGACTCCACTACCAGCTGTCTTGCTAGAGACTGGTTCAGGAAGCCAGGTTGCTATTGGTCCAGGAGTGATCATGTGACCCTAGTTGGCCCAATCAGAGTGAAGAAAAGGGCTTTCATTCCAGGAGTAGGGGAGAGATTTCCAGCCCCCTTGTCTCATGAGATGTGAACGAGGGAGCATGTTGGCGTGGGGAGGTTCAGGCAGCCTTCTCAACACGATGCAGGAAACTAGTCTGAGAACACGGTTTAACCTGTTCCATTTCCAGGGATGGGCAGATTCAAGGGGATTGTAGAGAAATGAACCTCAGTTCTACGGTGGCTGGAGTCCTACTTCTGGACTTCTAGGCAAGTGAGATAATACATTTTTCCAGATTTTATCTAGTTTGAGCTTGGCTTTCTGCCATTTGCAATCCCAAATAACCTAACTCATTTGGCACCAGTCCTCATATTTCACCCTAATCTAATTGCTCCATTCTTGTAACAAGTCTCTGTACCTTGGCTCAGGTATTATTGTCACAGCTTACATTGCCCTGTGTCACTCCTCTGTATCTGGTGGAGATTGTGCACAAGCAAAATCATGAACTTGCAAACTCAGCTCTAGTCTCACCTCCTCTGGGAAGCCTTCAATGAGCCCCTCAGTCCTGCATGAATTCCTGAGACATGTAGCACCATCTCTGGTGTTCCTCCTGTACAGACAGCATATGCACGTCTTCCCAACTGGATCCTGGACAACAGCTATTGTGTCATCTGACCTAAAAGTCTGGAGGGGAAGATGAACTAGACACCTGTGGAAAGTAATATCAAGAGGTCTTGTAGAGATAGAAAAGAGAGAGAAGTTTAGTAAACACTGCAGACGTTCAAAGGTGGGGGAGGTCATTTTGGGCAAGGTTGGTGGGGAAGACATGAAACTTTCTTGAAAAGATGAATCAAAATTGGATCTTTAAAGGTGTGCAGGGTAAAGATAATATGTAAATTTTTTATTCATTCTATTATTATTTATTGAACATCTGCTTTATACAAAGCATTGTGCCAAGTTTTTTCTTCCCATATATTTCATCTTACTTAAATTTCAAAACAACATCCATGGAATATATTAATATATTATTTACTTCCATTTTACAAATGGTGATATCTGTGATCAGAGAGGTATATAATATTTTTTCCCCAAAGTTGGAGATAGGCTTCAAACCCAGATCATCTAACCCCAGGTTCAAAGAAGTTTCTATACTTTACAGCTACCGTGATCTCTCACCACACGAGGTCACCAAATGGGGTCAGCAAACAAGTTTTGTATAGGACCAGATAGTAAATGTTTCAGATGTTCTGGGCCACACAGTTTCTGTTCCAGCTACTCCATTGTGCTGTTGTTATACAACAGCGATCACAGGCAATGTGTAAATAATACATGTTCCGATAAAACTTTTTTATATCACTGAAATTTGAATTTCACATAATTTTCACATCATGAAATATTATATATTCTTTTAATTTTTCCCCCAACCATTAAAAAATGTAAACACAGGCAGTAGGCCAGATTTGCCTTATGGGCCATAGTTGGCTGACTTCTCTTTTTTTTTTTTTTTTTTTGAGAAAGGGTCTTGCTCTGTTGCCCAGGCTAGATGCAGTGATGTCATCATAGCTCACTGCAACCTCAAACTCCTAAGCGCAAATGATCCTCCTGCCCCAGCCTCCCGAGTAGCTGGAACTACAGGTGTGTGCCACCACGCTCAGCTAATTTTTCTATTTTTGAGAGGGTCTCGCTCTTGCTCAGGTTTGTCTTTAACTCCTGGCCTCAGGCAATCCTCCTGCCTCGACCTCCCAAAGCACTAGGATTACAGGCATGAGCCACCATGTCCAGCAGATCCCTCATTTTTTAATGCCAGGATGTTATTTATTGTAGCAAGAACATTTAACATAAATCTACCTTTTTAACACATTTTAAGTGTAACATACAGTATTGTTAACTATAGGTAAGTTGTGGTATAGCAAATCTCTAGAACTTACTCATCTTGCCCTACAGAAACTTTATACCATTGAATAGCAACCCCTCATTTCTTCCTCCCCCAGCCCCCCCATTCTACTCTCTGTTTCTGTGAGTTTACCTCTTTTGGATCCCTCATCTAAGTAGAATCATTCACTATTTGTCCTCCTGTGACTGGCTTACTTTACTTATTATAGTATCCTCCAGGTTCATCCCGATTTCCATGACTTTAAAGCATGTGTGTCTATGGAGAAGTAGGGAAGGAAGCTGAGGGACAGTTACTCCTCCTATGTGCCCCTCTCTCCCATCCTTCCTCATCACCACCTCATAGAGCTGATGGATGACAGCAAAAACCTCCCCAGCAGCGCAGGCCTTGAACTCCCAGTAGCTGTGCTCCATTGCCTGGCTCCAACCTGTTTATTAGCACAAGGCAGTCTTTTAATTTAGCAATCTGCAAAGGTCTCAGATGAAAAGCCTCTACCTGCCCTCTTTCTGAAGGCTGACATAATTAACTACATCTTAGCCCCACCTTCTATTCTCTTCTTTAATGAGCAGTGCTAATCCTGAATCGCTTTACAGGAGCGAGCTGCCCCTTGCTATCAATTAAAAGAAAACACTTTTCAGCGCATAAACTGTAACAATTGTGAACAGGTACAAAGAAAAATCTAGAGGTTCTGGCACTTCTGTCAAAGCAGAGCACTTTTCAAGGGTTGTCTTATGCTCTTTTGGAGGAAAAACAAAAACAGACCCAGCACGCCGGGTAATGTTACTCCTGGGGGAAAAGGCTGCACTTGGAAATCTTCAAGCCGGAGACTTGAGAGCAGCCCAGTGAGCAGCCCTCTCGTGTGTGCTGAAATATTTCAGCCTGATCTCAACCTCTCAGATGAAGAAGCTGTGTGCAGCCCCCGTGAATTGCATCTGGAGATGATTTACGGCGAGTGTTTTTGCTCGGTGTGATGTTACGTCTCTCTCATCTTCCTCCCCTCAAATGAACAATCAAACCAGCCTTTTCTCAGGCAGGGGGTGATAGGGAGGTAATGGGAGCCTTCATTAATCTCTGGGTTCTCCAGGAAAGCCAATTTGATCATTGTGCAATATCAAGCACTCTGAGCGTATTGTTGCATGTTAGCTTGGATATGTGCCCTCCAGAAACTCCGTGCTGGGAAGACTGGTCCAGGTGCCAGGGCTAGTCGTGAGAGGAGGGGCTGGGAGTAGGAGGGGTGTGGTTCCTGATCGATTCAGAGGACACCTGCAAGCAGAGCCTTGGGCAGATCAGGTAGATTTCCGTTAACAGAGTCACCAGGGCGAAAGTGGGACGCTGGCAGGGTTAGTTTTTGAGTCCTCTAACTGCCTCTTTGAAGTCTTCTCATCTTCTTGAGTCCTCCTGTCCTCTCCTTAATTCTCTAAGACTTTGGGAGCAGTCATTTACA
Source organism: Avahi laniger (assembly GCA_963575035.1). Lineage (NCBI taxonomy): Eukaryota > Metazoa > Chordata > Mammalia > Primates > Indriidae > Avahi > Avahi laniger. The sequence continues at coordinate 3,302 of CAUYSK010040996.1, read as the reverse complement.
CATTAGTGTCAATGCCTTTTAGCACTAGGATGTCTGTGTTTCTCTCTTATTCTTGGCATTAAAGAAAAAAATTATTCAATGATACTATGCTTGTTAAAGCATAGTAAGTAAGACTTTACTCAGGACCAAAACAATATGTATAGGAACCACTGCAGTGAGGTCGTCAGTGTGGGGACAGAGACTGGGCTCAACTTGGAATACATCAGGGACAAGTGGGAATGTATAGCCAAGGAGCACCATAGGGATCAGTGGTTGGAAAATTACTAAGAGGAAGCATGAGGGGTGCTACGGTTTGAATGTCTCCAAAATTTATGTTGAAGTTTAGTTGCCATTGTGATGGTACTAAGAGATGGGACCTTTAAGAGGTGGTCAGGTAATGAGGGCTCGGCCTTCATGAGTGGGTTAATGACATTGTCATGGGAGTGAAAACCTGATAAAAGGGCAAGTTTGGCCCCTATTTTCTCTCTCTGTGTCATGAACTCTATTCCACCTTCCTCCATGGGAGGACATTCGCCAGATGTAAGTCTCATGCTCTTTCACTTTCCAGCTTCCAGAATGTGAGCCAAATAAATGCTTATTGTTTATAAATTGCTCAGTGTGTTATGTTCTGTTATAGTAGCAGAAAATGGACTGATACCAGGGTAAGGGGAATTCTGGCTTAACTCATCTAACACAGTCTTGTTAAAGACAGGCCAGGGGATCAGACATCACCTGGGGGATGATGGAAAATAAGAAGCTTGATCAGATATTGAGGATAATCAGATCTTGAGAATGAGGGTTCTTGGTAAACTCACCTAACAGGTTCTTTGCTAAAACTGAATTTTACAAGGAAGTGCACAGAAGGATCTAGGAGGAGATTCAGAAGCCTGGCTCAAGTTTGGCCAAGGGAAGAATTTTTGCCAGTCCCCTCTCCTTTCAAGGAAAGAAAAGACATTCTCTTTTCCTTTAAACTACGTAAGTCCATTTTCTAATTTGTTCACCTTTTGTTCATTAAGCACCAACTGAATCATCTGAGTAAAGTAAGCTGTCAGGTCTTCAATGAAGGGAGTTTAATTTCTATGAAAAGAAAAGAAAAACAAAGATTAACAGTTGGAACAAATTATAGAGTCAAGTTTCTGAGCCCAACGGGCAACCAGTCAAGATTTCTAGATGCTGGGCTTGGAGCATCTTCAGTTGGAGAGAGGATAGGCAGTGGGGCAATCTGACAGATTTTTCTGGTTTGCAGTTTGAATGTAGTGAGGGTTGTTCACACATAAGCTTGTGTGAACTTGTGGAGATTTCTCTGAAGTTTATATCAAGTCATCCAGCTTCAGCTTAAAGCTTCAGGAAAAGAGCAGTTTTCATTTCAGCGATTCCAAGCCAGAAGTGTGGAAGAATATTAGAAATATTAGTTTTAAGAGTCATAGCCAGATATTGGAGGAAACTAGAAGAATTCAGGGTCCAGTTCAGACTGCAGGAAGATAATAAAATCTCAAAGAAAATGAATAGAGCTGGAATCTAATATTGGGTGCACTATAGTTTCCTTTTGAAACACAGTTTTCCTTTTTACAGTTGCCCCCATTTCTACCAAAGATAATCAAAGTAAGACTGATTTGTTTGCAAAATAAGTTTAGCCACATTAAACTTGGCTTGATTATTTATATAAGTGAAGCAAGAACGGTGATTGACCATATAGGCTCTTTTTAAGTTGATTTGCTGGAGCTTTTGATAAGGAATCTCAGATTGTACTTGTAAAAGCCTCTTGAGGCTGGGAGCCAAAGCAAGGACTTGCCATCACACTGCGTCTGTAACACCCGTCGATGTGGGTAAGTTTATCTTTTCTCGAAGTCTCCAAAATATCCTGAGGTTTTTGAGCCTGCTAGGAAGTGATATTCCTTACTTACCTGTAAGGCGGGGAACACTAAGGCCAGTTTTGACAAGGTGTGTCTTTGTTGGCTCCATAAAGTCTACTTTAGTTCCTTAAAATTGTCTAGTCATATCTAAAAATATGACATTCCAGTCAAAGCCTTGGTAATATAACTGCTATTTCCAATTGTGTCCTGTTACAAGGAGAACAGATTCTTATTGAACTTACGCAAATAACTATATTGCCACACAAATAAGAATAGTCATAAATAGTTTCTGAATTCTAAGGGATCAGGTAGGGATAAAATATAAATATTTCAATTTTTGTTCACAAAAATATACTTTATTGAATTACCGTAAGCTATAGATAACTTAAAAGGAAAAGGTTTCCTTAAATCTGAAAAGTAAACATTTAAAGCACCAGCAGTATTTCAAACAAAAAGTCATTAAAAATTATCCTCATCATTTAATGATGGTATAATGTTAAAGTTATCAGAAACCTGTTCAGGTGTACTTGTCAAGAGTCTTTTCCATGAATCTCCCTGAAAAAGAAGCAATTTTGGACTATAACTGATTTCAAATGCTTTCGGAGAAAAATTCAAACAATAATTGTGGAGACAAAGAATTATAATTGCCATGGTATGGTTACAAATCTCATGAGAGTTCATTATAATCAGAAATTGGCAAGAAAATTTGGTTGTATACAACATTTTTACATGATAAACAAAACTGTCACTTATATATTAGGTTTCTAGGAAACTCATATAATTTTTGAACACTCATCAATAATATACCCACAAATATAAATTAAAGAAGGTTTAGCATCATTTATTTGACAATGATTCTAATACATTTTGACACAATAAAAAATCCTAATTAGTTTAGTATCTATCTTTTCTAAGGTGAGAAATACAGCCTTTGATTTTTCCAGGGGTACAACTGGAAAATCCCAAAGTTAATTTAATTTAGAACTTGATTTCAGGAAGTTTGTCAAAAATGTCAACAGGTTTAAGATACTTAATTAAATATGATATTGGTTATCTATTTAATTGGACTGACAATAAAAGATTTTAAAGGTAAATACAAAAGACTACATAGTTAATAAAACACTTGGCTCTTTTTTTTTTTTTTTTTTTTTTTTTTTGAGACAGAGTCTCACTGTGTTGCCGGGGCTAGAGTGCCATGGTGTCAGCCTAGCTCACAGCAACCTCAAACTCCTGGGCTCAAGCAATCCTCCTGCCTCAGCCTCCCGAGTATCTGGGACTACAGGCATGCACCACCATGCCCGGCTAGTATTTTCTGTATATTTTTAGTTGTCCAATTAATTTCTTTCTATTTTTAGTAGAGACGGGGTCTCGCTCTTGCTCAGGCTGGTTTCGAACTCCTGAGCTCAAACAATCTGCCCGCCTCGGCCTCCCAGAGAGCTAGGATTACAAGCGTGAGCCACCATGCCCGGC